>JAOYSI010032570.1:0-24399 GCA_025775065.1 Hiodon alosoides
ATGAATATTAAATAATTTTTTTATACATTGCAAAATATCTATCGCTCAATTAAATTCTGTAACATTGACCTCAGACACAAGCGGAGACGTAAATTGAAGCTAAAAAAATTTATTTTTCTAACTTTACAATTAACCCTGGAGTAGTATTTATCAATATGCACATATATAAATCTGTGTGATATCTGCATAGCAGCGGAAAATGCTATGGTAAATGGTAAATAGCATGGTCTGCAAGACCATGGCGCTGGATAAACTTGTCGAGGGGTTGCATGTAAATGATGAACAGCAGGGGTCCAAGCACAGAACCTTGTGGAACACCTTGGATGACAGGGGTTGGGGATTTAGAGCCCCCAAATGACACAAACTGCTTCCGGTCAGGCAGACAGGCACAGCAGCAAGTGAGGAGTTTGTTAATTACTTTTACGAAGGCAGTCTCTGCGCTGCGCTTGGACCAGAACCCTGATTGAAGAGGGTTGTACAGGTCTAGATTTGTCATGTGCCACTGAATTTAGGTGGTGACTGCTCAGAGCAGGATTTTTGCAAGAAATGAAAGGGTAAAAATGGGCCTGTAGTAGGTCAATCCGGGTCCAATCCTTTTCTTTGGAATGGGAGTGACTGAGTGAGTGGGGAACAGCCCCAACATGCATAGAAGAATTCACCATGCCCACCAGAAGAGGGCATATGAACGTAAGTAAGCCTTCACCAGGGATGTTGGGATGGTCTCCAATGGGCATGAGGTGGCTTTAGACCTGGTAATAAACTCTGCAATGTCGGAGAGAAGACCGAGAAACAGCAGTCTGGCAGGGGGGCTGTCAGGATAGAAATAACCATAACCTGAGCTGAGGGCAAGGTGGGGGATAACTGGTTGATGAAATCAAGTTGCTGGTAGATTAAATAAATTTTTGACTGGAAAAAAAGTCCAACACAGAGCAAGCCAATGTGAGAACCCCTGAAAGCTCTGAAATAAACATAGGGGAAGGTTTGGGAGGGCGGTAGATTAACACAATTTGCAGAGGTTGAGGACCAGCCAGCCCAAAAGTCAGACATTCAAAAGATGCGGTCTTGGTTGTAGTAAGGATTATTGCCTTAAGGTCTGTACGATGGATAATAGCAAGCCCCCAACTCCAACGCATTGACTGAGAGTTTTGTAGGTACTCATAGCCAGGTGATGTAGCCTTATTAAGTGCTATGTTAAAACTCATTCAGCTGCTTCCAAGTTTTTGTTAAACACATCAATATCAGCAGTAAGCAGCCCGATGCACATTCGCCAGATTACCAAACAGTTCAGCAAAGGAACACCTTATCCGCCTCATTTCGGAGTCCCACACCAGGCCGAAGGGAGATCGGTGAATGGAAAACCACAAAACCACTTTAGTTCACAGGTAAATCCTAACAAGAATATTTTCTGTCCGTTATTTAGATCCTAAACTGGTATCCACACACTTGACTATGTGGTAGGAATCCAAAAAGAGACTCAGAGAACTCCTACAAAGGTAGAGTCAACACGGTTCTCACCCTCTCTGATAGAAATCACTTGTTAGAATCCATAGGAAAGCAGATAGTTTGTAAAACAATCCCAATGTTCAGCAAGCAAGACTCAGCAGGAAACAATAGCTAGCACTATGGCGGAGTGATTCTCTAATCAGAATCAGAATCACAATGATCAACACTACTTAGCAGACAATATCACATTTTTGAGAGAAGTGGCAGCCAAGCAAATTTAATTGAGTTTGATCGCTCCACTGATCTCTTATCTCCAGACCCCAGCCACAAAACAGACTTACCTATTCTTTTTACAGTAACCCCCCCCAAACCATCTCCATATATATAAAACACATTGGCAGACACACGGTCCAAACTAAAACAGGTTATGCATCATATTTACTTTGGTTAAGAATGTTAGTGTTGAGATCAGCTTTTCTTGTTAAAGAGGTGTATGAGAGGGGCAGATTGCATGCAAGGAGTAATGTTAAACTGGGAGGAGTTAGTTAGAAGCACATGGTTTTCTACAAAACAGTTTTCTGAGTATCTGAGTACATTCAATGCAATAATGTAAAGAATTTGTTAAGAAAACAAAAGTTATTACAAAGTGGATGGCTTTTCAAATCATCTTATAAATATCTCATACATAACTATTTGACACAGAGGTCTAAGTTCACAAATATTACAGTAATGAAGAAATAATTTTAATTTTAATAAAAGGGGAGAGTTAATGAAGCATGTAATCGTTTCATTCAACTTTCAAACTAATGTCAATTTGTCAAAATACATTCAAATATAATCAGTTTTGAATCCGCAGCCTTATTTGGAGTTTAGCATCATCCAATAGTAAACACTGAGGACTTTGATTCTTGAGTGGCGTATAGACGTTGATCCAGACCATGAGAGAAAGCTGCTTTCCTAGGAGTGTGCTCCCTGCCAGGGGAGCGACTTGGTTCAAATCTTTTTGGGGAAAGAAAGGGTCCCATTTGGATGGTATAGCGTGCAGGATGAAGGGATTTTCAAAGTGTGTAGTTCCTCATAGAGCAGATCAACGAGATATAGATTTTTCTGTTCTCACGTCTCTGGTTTCTTGCCAAGGAGTTTAGTTGACAATGAGTCTTTCCTCAAAGCTTAAAACAGCCATTTTTGGGTCCGTTTTAATCTGAAAATTGTATCGGATCCTTGTAAGTTGAAAATTTTTTCTGGGGAATCTCAATCCTAACGTGATCAAGGACACAGGAAGTCTTTGCAGAATTTTGTCTCTTTTAGTGCATGAAGCCAGGGGCCATCGCGAAACGGGGAGAGACAGTTTTAAAAGAAGTGTGTTTTTTTTTTTGAGGTATCTGGTCTCGTGAATGACCACTTTAATGTGAAAACAGCGGCTAGGGAGCGTAGGAACCGGATTCAAAACTGAATGTGTTTGAATGTACTCTGACAAACTGAATTTAGTTGGCTTGTGAAATCCCTTCTTTGTGCTGGTTAGGGAGATTTAGTTTGCTTGGACTGTTCCATCCTAACACCAAGAATAGATTAAACAGAATTCTAAGAATTGTAACACAGCCACTTCTCACTTCATTGTAATACAATGACAAAGTTTTAAAATATCGCCCTAAAATAAATTGGTTTGATGCATAGAAACCACAAGCTCAACAGTCTGGATACAGAGTGATGCAGTTTGTCTTCTCTTCACACTATAATAAGCCTAGCGGCCTTAGCGAAAAGAAAATGTATCACACTTTTCATATTCAGGTGTGTTTATATACACAAATGTGTAGCCTTGAAATCTGACCGGTCAAACTGACAAAAAAAACACCACCAATAAATTACACAGAGAGAGGTCCAAACATCTAGCTGGCTACAACTCATTGCACCAGTCACAAATCACTGGATTATCGATACAAATTGCTAGAAAGTGCTATAATCATTTTCCTAATCCTAAAAAAAAAAAAAAATGAAAACAGTGAAATAAATTAAGAACAATGATGAACTAAGATTAAGATTAATTAGTTAAGATTAATGAAGAACAATCACTAATATTATTATTCATAACGTTATCATCAAATATACGCATATGAGTATAATGCCTTTTCTGAAAAAAAAAACGGACAAAAAAATCTAAATAAAAATAAAGACCCTACTCTAAATGATTTAAAATGTAAAGGTTTAAATTTTTATATATACGGTGATGTATTTAACTAAGAAAGCTACATCCATTTCCAGCATTACACTCAAAAGGCTGCTGTATAACACAGCCATCTGTAAAGAAGATGTTCATTCCTAAACCTGAGCCAAGCAAGAGGACAAAATTACGCCTACAGACACAGTATTGAAAATCTTGATTCAAAACTAATCTCTTCTGAAGCTGATCTGGACCTGGCTATATGTTCAAATTGAAATTTGCGTGAAATTTGCTTTCAGATTCTGAAAGTCTTCAAGGCATACTACACTACAAGACATTCATAAGCCTAAGCTTACATTGGAGTCCAAATTTTCAATTTTTTTGTATTATGTAGAACCTTACTCTTATTTACTTTTTTTTTTTATCCTGGCATTTTGTAGTAACCATTTTTAAATTTCATTTTAGTAATACTCTCTATTTCATTTGATGTAATGTGCTGTTTTTTATATTTTTTAAATATTCAATGTTATATTTTATGCTATACTGGATTTAAATGTACCTAAAATACAGTTTAAACTAGATTTGCATCTTAATGACAGGACCGTGAGGATTAAAGGTAAAAATGTGAAGAATTTTGCCAGCCATGCGTCAACTTTTTATTTACATAGAAGCTGAAAAGTCTTGCACGGTGTGGCAAGCTGCCAGGAGTCCCATCCTCCCAGGCCGGTCCTGATGGACTAACAAGCTTTGGGGCTCCACCCAAAGCCAGGACCTCATTTGTGCAGAGTGGTTTGGTTGATTGGACCACACTCAGGTGATTGTAAATAAAGGAAATAGAGGTGACTTTAAAGGAATACCAGCAGTGCTGACTAGTAAGCTTATACTGGAAAGTTGGTTTGTTTAGTTGGCAGTTTAGTGTTTGAAATGTTCTTTAGCTTTATTATTCTATTTTAAAAGCTAGAAGCTGTTTAATTTGTTTTTTTTCTTTCTTTTTTCTATTTTTCTATTTTGAGAAACTTAAGCCAAATATAAGGCGGAACCAAGCCATCAGCGTCCCTGGGTCTGGCCGCACCCAAACTGGGCACCCCCCAGCGTGCCACAAGGTTTTTCTCTTTTACAGTTCAATAAACAACCAACCTGAGGAGAAAAGAAACCCAGGACACCTATTTTTTTAGTTGTTTAAAACGACAGCCTTCACCATGAAAACAGTGAGAAATTCAGAAAGTCTTTCATTGCACACACTAGTTCCAAGCTGAAAAGCGTATGAATTTATAGAACCCACAAGGTCTGATTCACTTTCTGCAGGCTACAGTACCAACGACACTGCATGTCCAGCTGTGAAGACAGAGGCAAGGAGCCGGTCTCCCTGCCCAACATGTTCCTGTCTGCCCTAAGCAGTTGCCATGGAAACTCCGACTTGATGAGAAAGTATCTGGGATGGTTACCTGAGATATCTGCCTGGCCTCATCATCTTACAAAAATAAATAAAATAAATAAAATAAAAAAAAACATTTCTTCTCAAAATTCTCAAAAATATACAAATATACAAATTAATTTAATTAAATTAACACTCAGCAAAATACAAACATTTTCTTTGATTTTCCATTTCACTTGGCTAGAATCCCTTTTGTCAGAATTTGTATCGACCTTAAACACTGAACCGTCAGCAGTCTAAAGTAATGAGTCAGAGAATTAAAGTAACAATGGAATTCCAGTCAATGTGCAGTACCATGGCGAAGTATTCAGACCAGTGGCACGGCCCACCCACTAAACATCCAGGCCCATCCAATTTGATTAAATTTATACCTGCGAAATTATAATATTGTCAATGAACCGTTAAGCAATCAGACGTTCCGGGTACTGAGTAATTAATTTAATTTTTGTAATTAGTTTAATTTTTTGCATCTCTTTTCATAGTGATGGTTAATTGTATAAAAGACGGCAAAGCAAGAATCAATAATGGGTTATTTTAAACAACCAGAAAGTTAGAGCAGTGGAATTGGAAAAATAATTGCAGTGATACAGTGAAAGAAAACAAATATTATTTAATTAATATTATTTTTAGTTGTACTCGTATTTTGGATTTGTACTTGTTTGTGATTTGTACCTGCAATTACAAGTAAAAAAATATTTTTACACATATTCATATGTTTGACAGTGCCTTTTATTTCAAGATATGTATTGCTTTGTACTTTTGTATTAGAAAGTGTCCACACTTTTCCATGTCTGTTAAATCCCTCAACTGGACAGAACTGTCCCAGATAAATATAATTGCATATGGATCTTTATTTGAAATTGCATTGCTATCACTCAGCAACGTGCTCACCTCCCCAGCTTATAAACATTACTCAGCGTTCCATCAGACTAAAACATACCTACTGTTTGCTATAGCGCTTGTTTGCTATAGCGCCACCATGGGGTACAATTTTTAAACCTTTATCTGGACGCTCAAACCTTTGTTGGAAGCAAAAAGGCAGGCTGGTCATTGCTAACTCCTAACAGGATTATTGTCAGCAAAGTGCTGCCCTGCAGCTAGTGGGGGTTTATTGGTTCAATGAAATCGGACAGCTTATTGATGCACGAGGTAGTGCGCTTCAGGTGTGAATGGCCAATGAATCCCGTCTTGCTTTATGCTCCATTTCCTCTACATGGAAAAGAAACAGATAAATCAATTTTAAACCAAATCAAAACAGGATTTAGACCATTCTAAGCAGTGATTATAATTACCTCAATGGACCAATTACAATGAATGCAGCTAATAGAAGATAATGAGGGAAAAAAAAGAGAGAAAATATAGCAAGCCAGAGCAAGAAGGGTTTCCAATACAACTGGTTCTGCCCAGTTCCATTAAGCAATCCTTCCACTATGACTGATGGTCCAAAAATCACTACACAATGTGACTCACGACTGCAAAAATACCAGACTACAAATGGACTACCCAAGCCAAACAAAGTCTGGACCAATGAGGCTTCTATATCACGAACGGCCACATCAATCCAAGTACCTTACCTGAACCGATACTCTTTAGTTTCTCTGTCGCATTCTAGCTTGCAGTCAGTCATGTTGATTTATGTGCTGGCAAACAATGCTGGCCAAACAATGGACCGAAAGAGTACACCACAGTGACTCACTTAGGTAAGTTAGGCTCCCTGGGAGTTTTACAGTGTGCCTGTGTGTGTTTCCCTGGGCCAGAGGAGACGACGGCTCTTGTGGTGTGGGTGGGAGACTGGTTTGCACCGTCCAGCTGGCACTGGAAATGCCACACTGCCAAATTTTCAAATAAATGCTAAACTGAACCCTGTGCCAACAATAAACAGAGAAAGATAAATTGGAAATTAGAAACGGAAAATGAATTTCCTTTGATGCTGCCAATTGTTTGTTACGACATAAATTGGTTTTCTCTACCAAATCCCACTTTTCTTATTAATGGTCATTAAATATATACAGAATCATTTAGTTGAACTAATGTTAATGTAAAATTGTTTAATATAACTCTAAAATGATAGACAGACAGACAGACAGATAGCAAGGTTAAATAGTTATGAAGTGCACAGGTTATATTAAAAAATTCAGTGCGACATCCCCAAGTACAAACAGTGCAAAAATAGTGCAGTGCAGGAAGAAGAGTTTAAGGTCAGTGTTTAGTGTTGAGGTGGTGATGATGAAAAATGATTCTGTCAAAACTTATTGAGCTTTAAAACGGTAAATTAAAATGGTAGCTTTGAATGTAAACCAAGGTAAAAATATAACAATAAGATAAGTTTTGCATTTTAATCGTATATAATTTAGTATATACACTCAGCAAAATTCAATTTCTTATGTAGCATTGCACGATTTTTGCAATTGGCAGCGCCACTTACACTTTCCAACTAGGCTATGATTTTTCACTGCAAAGAAGCGATTACAAGCTACACACACTAAACGAGACGTCTCTTCACAGACTGTGCTCATTTTCATTGCCGTATGCATCATTAGGGAGAATCGTGGACTTAAGCGAGGTGGCAATTGCTGTTGTTTGTGCATTGATTTGAGAACAAATATTGTATGCTATGAGTGAGTTTTGCGCTTTTGTCATAGATTGTTAATTTGCAAAATGGTAACATCCATTCTCTCTATTTATCACATGCACTCCTCCTTTTATTTTGACTAAATTAGCAATAAAAGCATACAGCCGGGGTTAGAAAGGGATATCAAATATAAGCTACTGTAGATTGTCATAGAGGCACACACTACCACACACAGTATCTACTTTGGCATCAACGAGTTAAAACAATTTCCCTCCATCTTTATTCCTCGCATAATTTGTTGGAATGTCATTGGAGTGCCAGTAGGTCACAGTACCCATTAATGGGACATTGCTCCTCACACTTCTCAGCCATTAATGGTACATTGCTCCTCACACTTCTCGGCCATTAATGGTACATTGCTCCCACACATTATTGGCCATTAATGGGACATTGCTCCTCTCACATTATTGGCCATTAATGGGGCATCATAGATTCTCTCACACTGACCATTTTGCCCCTGATTTTAGAAGTGATAGTGCAGCATAAGCCTGGCATCACATGACTAACTGTTGACTAACATGTTAAGACTAACATCTTAACATGTTGTACTGTATAGAACAGTAAGTGAAGTGAACTAGTGACCTGAATGTTTGAATCCCAAATTTTACTTTTGAGCAAGGTACCTACGTCCACGTACTTTAGTATATATCCAACTGTATAAGCACACTCTGGTAAATGCAAGTTACTTGTTAAGCTTGGAGAGAGAAAAAATTGCTTATATCTGGGCTGGCTTTGAACGACTCCCTGAAATTCCGTTCATTACCCATTCTGAGATGCTTCTTCAGACATCTCTGTTTACCTTGAGGGTAACTCAGCTTGAATAGCTGAAAATCACCTCTAGATCTATTGGTTTTGTTATTGTTTCTTCTTCATCTTCTTGCATCAACAACTCCATGTCTGTCAATTCCTCACTACTTAAAGGACTCATTCACACATTTGGAGGCCCTGGCACTTGCCTTCAAAGACTGCCAAGAAGTTTTAAATCATACTCAAAATTCAGTTTTTTAATTACCTAATACAGAGGCGAAAACCTTAGCTACAATGTTTAGCTATGAGGTTTCACCGCATAGTTTAACATGAAAAATAGTAGCACATTTGATCGTGCCCTTTCAGAGTTAATAGTCAATGAAAACAACATACTTAAAAAATATATAAAATATCTCAACTATAAAAATATTGTACAAAAACTGAATACCATTGTAAATCTCTGTTGCTATTATCCTGCCGTCGATTGCGGGAGAGAGAAAAAAAGCGTGATTGCAGTGAGTTCGCAAATGTTTCTGTGATTGCTGTTGTCTCAGTTTTCGCAAATGCATATTAAGATGCTATTTTACTATCAGGAAAGACAGCTTTGAACGAGGGCCTTGGGAAAATATTAGTTATGCCATTAGTAATAAGCTTCAATCAATTTGATTAAATGTTAGGTTAGCAAGCTAGCTGCTAGTTGCCAGTTATATCGAGATATAACTTAACCTTAAGTCTGGGTTAGCTAGCAATGATAGATCATCTCATGATTGCTAACGTTATCTTTTCAAATCATTCATTACCAATTTTTCAAAGGGTATATTTTAACTGTATATTATTTTAACATTCATTTAGGGAAGAGATAATCACGCAGTTAAGCGCTCTCTGTGTCTCACCAGCTAAGCATATACAGTGCCTTGCAAAAGCATTCAGACCCGACTAGTTCTCATATTACAGAATTATTTTTTCTGTTTGATATTATAATTTATAACACTGAAACTTGAAATCAATTATTGTAAGATGAGATTGGTTCTAGGTTGTGAAATATTTGACAAAAAATAATAAACTGAAATATGTTACTTGTATATATATATTCAAGCCCAGTGCTGTGGAAGCTCCCAGTTTACACACATGAATGAAATTTCCCTGACGAGGACACAATTACCTTACCATTGATGGAGGCGGAGGCTTGTGAACCATTAAAGTTGCTGTAACATTTTTTGGATAAAAACCCCACCGTAGAAGGATCATGTGAAGGAAAATGAAGACCAAAGAGCATTCTACAAAAGTCAGAGAGAACTGACTTCTGCAAATACATGGATTAAGAAAAGGGCACAAAATAATATCCAAAAGTTTAGATATCCCAGTGAGAACAGTTTGATCAATAATCAGGAAGTGGATCGCACCACCCAGGCACTGCCAAGAACAGGTTGTCCCTCAAAACCCAGTGCCCAAACAAGAAGGAGACTTGTGAGAGAAGCCAAAGACAGGCTAACAAATACTTTGAATAAGCTACAATTTCTGGAAGTGGAGAAATGGGGCACCTGTCAACCATATCAAGAGCTCTGCATAACATTGGCATGTATGGGAGGGTGGCAAGAAACCAGTTACTCAAAACGTACCATCTGAAAGTACCATCTGAAAGTCTGGAGTTTGCCAGAAAGCATGACAGTGGCTCAGCTGCGATGTGGGAAAAGGTTTTGTGGACAGATGAGACCAACAAGGAGCTTTTTGGCCAAAACTCAAAGAGTTATGTGCGGCTCAAACCTAACCCTGCCCATGTGTCAAGACACACCATCCCTACAGTGAAGTATGGTGGTGGTAGCATCATGCTCTAGGAAGGCTTCCCATTAGTAGGGACTGGGCATTTTGTTAGAATTGATGGATGAATGGATCGAGCAAAATACAGGGAAATAATGCAAGAGAACCTGCCTCAGTTCGCTAAAAAATTTAAGCTGGGGTGGAAAGTCCCATTTCTGCAGGACAATGATCCCAAGCACACGGCCAAAGCAACATTGGAGTGGCTCAACAACAAAAAGGTGAATCACTGAGAGCAAAGCCTTACCCCAGAAGACTTAAAGCTATTATTGCAGCGAAAGCTGGCTCTACGATATATATTAATGTGTGGGGGTTGAATACTTATTTCTACTTTTGTCATACAAATTTCCCAACATAAAATCAATGTCACCTAAAATAACTGATTGAGTCCCTTTTTGTGTCTTTAAATAAATTACTAAACCGAATGAAATTTAAATTTACCATTTGTAATTCAGTAATATAAGATAATTGATCAGGGGTTTGAATATTTTTGCAAGGCACTGTATCTAGTCACAGCACACCCGGTTGATGATGTCAAGCCCCCAATTTGAGAGGGGCGTGTCAATGTACAAGAATATGTGGGAGGGGGAAATGACAATGAGGGACAAAAGAAGAAGCGGAGAAAACAGAAGCGGAAACATTTTTGAGACCTTTGACTGTAACCCTGCAGCAGAAGCTCAGAAAAGTGCATACTATAGTAAAAACATAGAAGTCCTTCCCAATCTGACACTTTGTTACACCTACCTGTATCTAACAGGTCTTCTTGGAATCTACATAGATCTGTTTTATTAAATATTGATAGCACGATACTGCATTTTAATTCTAGAGAAACAAATTATAACATATATCTAAACTAATTAAGCTATATATCTAGGACATAACCTTGTTATCATATACTCCATTTGTGTTTAGGGTACTACAGAAACACCATGGACATTTTATGTGAATAACTGAACATTTTATGGAATATAATTAATGAATATAATTAATGAACTCTGCATTTCTTGTTTTAGTTCCCATTTAATCATGGGCATTATGGAGGGCACTACATTAATACTATCAGCCCAACACAGCCATTTTAGGTGAGGAGCCAAATCCGAATTCTCCGCTTTTATGTGGCAACCTACGTAGGAGAGATGTTCCCAGTCAGGCAGTCTGAATCACTGTGACTCATCTCCCACCACCGACTCTGGCACCTTGGCCCCTGTTGTGGCTAGCTGTGGAGAAACGCCACAGGGTCAGAGGCACGGGGTTTCAGTGGGTTCGCACACTTAATACATTCCTATCGGCAGGACTCTTTCACAGCAGGGCAGGGAAAGCCCCAGGTGGCCAGCGAATCACGCTGCCAGGCTTGGCTTATGTTCCTCAGACTACAGTCTACAGGTGCGATCCATTCTGCAAGGGTGCACAAATTTCAGAGGCTAGACCGCATCCTCCACTATGCCCGACATAGTGTGGGTGTATACTATTTACACAGCTCTAAAACCCTGAACATAACACAAACACATGTGAAATTATGTACCTTAATATTTGAACTTGGTCACATTTACTGTGGATTGTTTATTTTCAATCTCAGTTGCAGAAAATTATACATTGTGATGGATTATCTTCTCAGTTGCTTGGTAGGTTCCCAAAATAATTCATTGAAAGTCAGAATCCATTAAATGAATACCCTCAGAACATGCACTCCCTGAGCCACAAGAATTACACAGCAATAGCTTCGAGAATAGCACTTAGAAGAAAATGGTGAGATATCACCTCACCAAGGAAACCAGATTAACTTCAAATCAAGGGAAAGGAGGTAAGGAAATGATAGCAGGGAGATGAGCAACTTACATTTACTAGGAGTGGGTATTTCGAATAAAGTGGTGCAAATGCCAATATTTGAATAATCAAAATTAATAATAATAATATTTGTAATAATATTTTTTCCCCTTTTCTCTGTCCATGTGATCCCACACATGTAATGGCCAGGGCTCTGAGTAGGCCAATATAATACTGTGAGTGTTCCATCTGCAGGCTTTCGCCCTAAGTAGGTCTTAATTGTGTTTGCAGAGTGTTTGGGGGATGATTATAGTGCAGAAAGATAAAGTTTTTGCAAATCAGTCGTTTTACTGAAGGTTCAGCAAGATGAATCAAGATCTGTTTATATTTCCCAGCATCCATACCTCCATTGATTTTGTCTCACAGAAGGCTGCAGACAGGCATCAATATACTTCTCGCCAACTCTTAGCTTCAACACCCCTGACAGCTTGAAAATCCTGTATGGTGGGCTATTGCTCGCTGGGAATTTCCTTGTTGATGCAAAACTATGAATTTGTCTGTGTTAGCTCAGCCATTTCCAGACCTCTCCTAAAGGTACCCCAGCCATTCCATGTTTCAGTTAAAATTTCACCACCAGTATACCTGGTTCAGCTAATCACTACCTCATTACCTCATTAAATTGAATTAGGTGTTGGAATTTCACAAATGCAGTACATGGAATAAAACTGTACATTAAATGGCAGGGGTTCCTCAGAGAGAGGTTTGGAAACCAAACCTGTAGTCTTCTACCCATCTCACAAGATATCAATGTCCTTGACAAAAAAAAAAAAAAAAAAAAAAAAATGAATAGGATTATTTTTAAACCATTAAAAAAATTATTAATTTTCCTTTAAAAAAAAAAAAAAAAAAAAAAAAATGAATAAAACAAAAAATAAATCTTAACTGAAACTTTACATGATAAGTGCTACACTACTTTCAGTACCAAACTCTCGAAATGGATCTCCAATCTAAGCACTAACCAAAATTGATATAAATTTACTAGAGTGATTTAATTGAATTGAACTTGTGTTCCCACAACAAGCTTAATTTTTCATACATTCAGCAAACTATCTATCTGAATATGTTGGTCTAGCTACCAAACTTGAGGATCTTTTAAGAGCAATGATACCAGTAGTGAATGAGATCAAATAAATATTCTTCTGTTTTTAATGGGACTCATTTTGTGTTCTACATTTACTCAAAAGCCCCCATATGCCAGGGTGTCATGTATATACAGGGCTCTATTTTGCCCGTGATGCAAACACTAACGCGGGTGGATCATCTATTTTTTTCTTGCTCAGGTGGATTAACTACCCACTACTGTAAATAATTTGAAGCACTACAAGAAATCTTCTTGTGCCTAGCAGGACGTTTGATTGGGTGGGACATGACCTACATGACTACTATTGTTTAGGTGGGATAGGACAAAAACCAATCAGCACAGTGCTATTTTGGTCTCAGTAATTTTAACGCCAGGTCTCCGCCAATCAAGATCTACTGTTATCGCAAATGCAGGAGAAAAAAGCTATTTTGACGGCGATATTGTGAGAATTCAAGGTGTTGCAAAGCTGTAAAAGAATATATTATACAATATAGTATTTAAAAAATAATTTTCACCACACAATCAATTTAAAAATCTAACCACACACAAAAAAAATCTAAAATGCGTAACTGCAACACATTTTGAATGCTTTTTTCGATTTATAAATTAAATGTTTGTAGTATTAATATATAATACAGTAGCCTAGAATTTTTTATATAGAACAGGCTGTTTTCATTTCAGCACAAAAGGGATTCATATCAGAAACTCTTTCTAAATAGTATGTTTATTTTAATAAACACAGAGTTTCAGATATAAATCTTTCTTGTGCTGAAATGAAAACACTGCTCTGTGCTGGCAATGCAATACATATTATATTTTGATCATATACCTGTTATGCACTGACCTATATTAGCTGCTGCTAAATTAGTCAAAAGGCAAAGAATCATGTTCTAAAGTGTCTTTTTAGGAAGCGAATTTAGCACATTTGGCTACTGATGAAATCTATTTTAGCAGAAAACTAATAAACAAATAAGTTAGGTTTAATCAAAATGCCTTATATTTTCTCCACCCACAGAAACAATTATTAGTAATAACATTTCCTTTCCGTATAAGCAAAAGTAACATTCATTTATTAATCAAAAGATTTACAAAAGGCTGCCTTGAATCACGTGTTTCATAACCGTATTTCAAAGGTTATTAGATGAAGAGAAAAGGTCATTCTGGCATTTCTGGTATTTTCCAGTTGAAAAAGCTTATTTAAAGAGAAACATAAGAACATGGGGTTTGATGACGAGAACAAGCTTCCTGGCTTAGCTCATCATATACATATAACCTTAAGCTATTCACTGCATTGAGTTGAGTTTTCAAGGACCCCAAGGTTTTTGCTTACACAATAAATGCTGTATAAAAAGTATTCCACACGTTAATTACTCTCTGTGTGAAAAAGTAGTTTTAAATTCACCTTTACCTAACTTCAAACTATGTCTTCTGGTTATTTCACAGGATTTAATGAGAAATACCTTCTATAATGTATAATGTACTTCATTCATTCCTTTTAAAAATGTAAACCCTGAGTCATATCTCCCCCTATTACTGCGCCAAAATAGATTAAGTTCCTTTGGTCTCTATGGGCTTTTAATGCAACTCCCTCAAGGTCGGACCTGAGGGGGAGGCTATATGGTGAACTAAGGGTAAGAATGCTGGAAGGGAGATATGTGAGAGCAAAATGGCTTTCCTTACTGGAGATATGTCAGCCTCTGTTTCAGGTTCTCGAATCCCTGATTATATACTAAACTTCCTCAAGTTTATAAAGGCATAACTCAGGATTCCCAGGTGTGAAGTTGTAGTGTGGGAAACTCAGCAAGCTCAGAGGAGCAATCAAGACCTGACTCTGGTCTGAGTTTTGGACTTTGATGTCTCGGGAGAAAAAAAGACCTGTGCAAAGGTTCCATTGCTGGACCTGCAGCCTCCACTTTTCACATACCCAGATGACCTCATTAGGACCACAAATGCTTGACCACACAAAGATCCTTGAAGTAAATACCATGTAAATAAAGAAAATGGTGAGCAACGGGAAGCCCAAGTGTGCTGACCAATTCGCTGAGCCGATGGAAAGCCAATGACTTCGGAACTGAAAAGTGGAAACGCAGATCGAGTGGAGACTCTTCAGAGGACTTGTCATTTACTCACCTCATGCAGAGGCTTCCTGCCCACAATACCCTATTTATATTTTTTATATAAATAAGTAGCCAGTTAGCCAATGTGAATACAGAGCAAAAGCGTGCACAAACACCTCAGTTGTGGGAGCACTTGGTCTTGGGAATTTCCAAAATACATCACAGAAACAGCTCCTAAGTTGCATTGGAGAAACTCACTGATATCACTGTCAGCACAAGGACAAAGCAGCCTAGTGGTCTTGGATATAGTCGCCAGGTTCCCGGAAGCAGTTCCCTTATGAACCATATGGCAGCTAAAGGGATTGTGAAGGAGCCCTTTCTCTTCTTCAGTACAGGTGGGATTTCCAGGGAGATTTCAGACAGACTAAGGTACCCCATTTACATCCTGAACAAAAAACCTGAGCAAATTAATGAGATTTTAACAAATAAGCACCTCTTTATACCATCAGAAAACAGATGGGTTGGTGAAATAAAATGATAAAAATGCTGGAAAGCATGCTAAGAAGGTTAACAGAAACAGATGCGATGAATCTGTTTGTTACTCTTAGTTGTTACTCCACCTGATGTTTGCTATTAGGGAAGTATCCCAAGCCTCCACTGACGATATCACATGATGCCAACATAACAGGCACAGCTGCATGTCAACAATCTAGCCGCGTAGCCCTGGTTTAGTCTCCAACACAGAATGTAAGTTTCCTACTGTTTATCAAGGGCCATACAAAATAGTTGTATGGTAGAGAAAATAGAGATGGTTGATAGGATCACCTTAAATAAAATATAGTGCCTTACTTAGAAACAGGATCTCTCCTGTTTGTATTTACCAAGATAAAATATTGGCTAATGCTTTACAAATGATCTAACTAACCTCTCTGAATACCTTTGGACAGAGCCAGGACGGGCTGATTTTTTTCTATATTTTTTTCCTAAGACATCCTCTTCCAGGACCTCCATGTCTTTCAATACAGACTTTGCAATAACATTAACAAATGTCATATTTGTGATATTCTCAGAGGTAACATGCTCAACAAAGTAATCATTCAGTGTGTGATGTCCTTGGTGATGTGTAAAGCCTTACTTTGAATACAGCCAACCTCATCATAATTCCTTTCTTTCTACAACGGCATTGAAAAAGGCTTTTCACATTGCATTATCGCCTGTAATTTCTTTTGCATGCATTGTACAATAGGCATTCTGAAGAAGCTTCCAGAGTAATGTTCCTGTCTGTCCTGTTCCCATTTACAGAGAACACTGAGGTGCAACACATTCAAGCAAATTGTGTAAGAGGGGTATTTTAAATGTGACATCGGCATGTTATAAAAGTCCAAACATGTTACAAATGTGAGAATGTACAATGCTTCTAAAAACGAGAATGTGCTGAATGAGAGCCAAGAGTAGTAACGAGAGCAAGCAACTTTTACAAACCGGTGCTAAGGGGAGAAAGTGATAGGCATTTCAGTGGACTGGGGTAGGGAGATAACGCAAAAGATCATAAAAATCCAAGGAAATGTAAATTCTACAGACTCATACTTTCTGAAATGAGATTAGTGAGTGCCCTCCTTATCACAAAAAGGCCCTGCAGATTTCACAGCAAGCCAACCGTGGAGGTGCCATCCCTTCGGCAGGAATATTGCTGGGTGAATGTCATAAATACTCGTAAATACTCTGAGAAATAAAAATACTGCAACAATGGCCTGAGACTCATTAAACAGTTTCTCTCACACGATAGGCTAGCGATTTGTTATTTTATAATTAAGGATGTGTATGCATCCTAATTTATTGAGGTCACTACACTATTTCATCAAGTTGAGACATCATCACTTGTTTGAGGTGCCTGCTTTGCTAGACGGCAAAGCAGGCAGCCCAAAATTGATCATGTGTTAAACACTTAATTTGAGGTCTAAGACCTCTTCCATGAATGCCTATTGTGCTTAAGCACAGCAGTGCTATCAGTCCATTCAAATGTGCTCTTTTGTTACAGAGGTTGGCTCGTTGCCAATGTTGATTCTGTTGTGTGACCTAGAAAGGTCATATTTTTTCTAAGGTTGTGTAAATATCATTTTGTAGGTATCTTTTTGATGGGTTTCTTTAAAGGAATACATATTTATTCTCATGCGTATCAGGATTGAATGTGTTTTTTTTGTTGTTTTTTTACAATTTGCGGTTAAATTTATCTTGCCACAGCCCACTGATCTGAAGCGACTGTCTATCGCATTTTATTTTATTTTTATGAATAGATTAAGAATCGAAAGCTTTTTCCATTGTATTCATTAGACTGTAACAAACACCTACAATAAATTCTTATATTTCAATATTAAAAGGTGAGATATTTGATGCAATTACCCTGCCGGGTGTCAATGGTACAGGATGGGGGAGGTGGTGTAATGGTGTGGCAAGGTGTGGTGTTCCTGGCAAACGTTAGGTCCCTTGATACCAGTTGAGCAACGTTTGAATTCCACAGCTTATCTGAACATAGTTGCTGACCAGGTATCTCCCTTCATGCCAACAGTTTACCCTTCGTCACATGGATACTTCCAGCAGGATTATGTGCCATGTCACAAAGACCGTTATTTAGAAAACATGACAGCGAGTTCAGTACTTTAGTGACCTGCAGAGTCCCCAGAACTATCCCCAACAGAGCATACTTGGGATGAGATGGAACGGGCTGTTCGCACCATGAACTACGTGATGCCATTTGTCAGTGTCAGTCACTTACTTTCATTATCACTTTACTTATCATATCAAATATCATGACAGTTCTTAAAATTGCACTCAGACTATAATGCTTTTATCTCCGTGATTAACAATCTTCTTTTTAAATTGCTTTTAAAATTGTTTTTAAATTGATTCTGTAAGTAATTCTGAATAAGTAGAATTTATATACAAGTGGGATAACATTAAACATACTGGGGAAAACAAAACAAAAACAAAGTCTTAAAAATTAGGGTTTTCATAGGACTCTTACAAGTTCTATATAGGTCCTCTAGATCAGGAGTTCTCAATCTTGGTCCTGGAGCCTCCATGGTTTCCAGAAAAGCGACTAACCCCTCTCATTGAACTAATTTAGTCTTTTCTCACAATATTGAGGTTGACGAAACCTCCTGGTCCTTCAGAGCAGAAAACCTGCTCTAGCTCATAGTTATTAAAAGTTTTTTGCCCATGTTTCTAGCCTAGTATCATAAAAAATAATCAACATTCACAAGATTTCTACTTCTACTTTCTAAGCGGGGATTCCCAGAGCTTGCCTGGGTCAACTGAACTTCCACATAATTTTTTTTCAGGGTCAGAGAGGGGCTAGAAACAGGCTTTTGAGTATTAGGACATAATATATATGTTTACGTTGTTTAATGTTTTAATCATCTGCCTGGATATGCTCAACACCACATCTGAGTCATGCCCATATACAGCAGCAGGCATGGGTAGGCAATGAGACTTTTAGCCTAAGGGCCCGAGCAAATAGCTCGTTTGGAGGCATGCACTGACAAGCCCCGCTTAAGCAAGACAGTAGAAACGTGACTAGTACTGTCTCAATAGCTAATACACAAGAAGTGAACATTAATAGTTAACATACTGATAAATGGTGTTTTAAAGTGGTGACTAATACAATGAAATTGTGAAAAAGTGAGTTATGAATATTCCAAAAACACCTCAGAATTATTTGGGGTCCCAAAATAATTTTTCTTGTTGCTCTGTGCGGTTTGCTGGGGTCTGGTTAGCCCCCACAGCCTTTAAGCAGGCTCGCTTCGCTGCCCCGCTAAAGAAACCAGTCCAGACTCATCAACTGTCTAGCACCATCATTCAGTTTCTGAACTAACTAATCTATTTTGGTCTCTGACACCTGTTAAGAAAGCAGTGCTACAGACTCAATAATGACACGGTGGTCTTTAGTGGCAGGTCTCCTTTAGCCTGACAGCTGCAGTGACAGAAGATACCAGGGAACTCAGCCGAGAGGCTTGTAAACAACTGCCGCCCGACACACCCCCATCAGTGGTAGATCTGTTGTGCCATGCTCTGTAAAGATTAATCACCAATCTCGATTTCATTTGTATATTACCATAAAATGCAAGCAATTAAACATATTGCATCAGTGTTACAAATTCCTCATCTCCTGTAGCCCACCCTCTCCCAGCTTCAAGCTAATAGCCCTGCGGCCAGGTTGCTGATTAACTCCACTATAGGTGGGGGAAGAGAGTCAGCGGAGGACATTAGAACACACTTGCTGGGAAGCATCTAAAGTCTTTTATAGAAGTGGAATTTCTATAAAAGATACACATCCAGTATCTCTGACAGAGAGATATAATTTTCTTAACTTGATTTATAATATAATAATAATTGTTGGTATGCACATGCATACAATGACGGTATAATGAAGTACATTGCCTCACATGATTTCTATGCGTCGTGCTATGCAGTTAAGGGTATTGGTTTTACTGAAATATAGTGCAGCGCCCATAATAACAGTGCAGCATGCTTATAAGCATCACTGACATAAGAATCAACAACATAAAGTTATCAAAAGCACAGGGACAAAAATATACCTATGCTAATTCAGTTTAAATATACAGCCAATTTGAATTATTTTGGTGCTCATTATGAAGCAGTCAATAAAGTATTTTTTTTAGTGTTCTAATATGGTCTACCGTATTAAGTCATTTTCTTAAATAAAAGCACCAAATAAAGAATTGCTAAATATTTTCAGAATGATTTTATTCTGAGGTATAGTTTATTCTGCATCTAAATCTCCAAATAATGAAGACACATAATCTTCACATAGTGAATGGAACAAGCTGGACCAAATTCTCTTTGAAAATGATTTACATAAAAACAAATTATAATCACCTAATAAATATACATTTTTAAAAATATAAGAGGGTCAGCTGATTGACACCATTATTATTTTAAACTAGACAAAAAAAACAGGCAACAATGTCTCAATTTAAAATGGATGTTTAAAGGATTGAATACATCAATAATATATTGGTCAAATCGGGATGTCCATAGTAACAGCAAGTAGTACGGCACACTTAGTGGTGAATGGAAAAAATGTTTTTTCCCAAAAAAAGTATAAAAAGTGTTTTATGCTATCTGATAATTATTTGATAAATATACCAATATGGCTGCATACAATCCTGTTACTATCTTGATATCTACCATAGCAAAGCAAGCAAGGAGGAAACAAACTACCAGTTACAAACTACAAGCTACTAGAGATAAAGACTGAAAATTATCTGGTCTCATTTATTACAAAAATGGGAGCTTAATTTCAGTGTAGTCGCACTGCCCAGGATTCCTGCAGTCTTTATCTTGCTGTTGCCCAGCTGTTACCATGGCAATAGAGCCCAGCTTCCACAGACAGTGAGGAGACCGCAAAACATGGCGCATAATAAAAGGATTACGATTATCAGCACCTCAGTCAAACGTATTTAATTTAATCATAGGCATCCACATCCGGATATCAAAGGAAGATCTCAGAAAAGGAATACAGATCTAAATCTGGAAGTAAATTTCAAATCTAACTATAAGCCTACAGGTCAAATGGATTTTGACATTGAAAAACATCAACCTAACCTTGCCATTTAATTTACTTTGTGCCCACAAATGAGTTTCTTACTAGTTTAGTTTATTTACAAAGATTTATAAAACAAAATCAGCCAAGGTCTGTTAAGTACTCACTTTAAGTATGGTCTATAATATAGACCCCTTTACAAGTTTACCACCCCCCCCATTAATAATAAAGTGTGTATTTACTAATGCAGTCAAATGATATGACAGCGTTACAATTTTAACTGTTAAAGCCGTAATGAAGTTTCCAATTTTAATAATGTTGATATTAGCAGCAAACATAATCAATAAATTACAGAGATCTATGCGAGATGCCTTCCACATATGTTCCCGATGCCTCCCGCATTGCTAATCTTGAAACAGCCCATCAGCAACTTCCTTTCTAAACACACTGTAAAATGACCTGTTTTTATGCGTTTTTATAGTTCAGTCATTTAAGGAAATGTATCTCGTTATCATTAACAGGGTTTAAATGTGAAAATGGCGTGGTTTTCTCATGTGTTTGTACATTTCTTGTCATTTACGTGTACCCTGTCTTTCTACGTGGCCGTTTTATTTAAATGCAAACCTGGTTTTCCGAGTTTTGAGCCAAATGTATGAGTCAATAGTGTGTCGTGTTAACTCCCCCATTGTTACCTCACACAAAATATGAGGTATGTGGAGAGCTCCCTAGCCTATGATTATCATTCTAAAATATGCGAGGATTACTAACAATTTAGTTTCAATAAAATGCAGGGTTTCTAGGTCCTATTACTGGTAGAGAAATGATGGTATTCAACATTTCTAAAAGTTTACCGTGACTGACAACTCATTGTTTACTTAAACGTGAATATTCTCACAGTATTATTATTTTAAATGTGTAAGAGGCAAATTAATTCACAATTGTTTACAATGGTCCAGTTGATTTTCAATGAGAATTTTAATAAGTTAAATTGCAATATAAAATTTCTTGTCATCTTGGTAATTGGCCACATTTAACAAGCTATCTATTAAATAATGCTATGTTGGTTTGCAGGAAAATGAATCTGATATTTAAAAGGATCATTTGAATGGACTGTTTACGGGTATTTCCCCTCCCCCCATTAATTATACACGTGACAACTAAAACACTGATAAAACTATGCTCGTGTCTGTGACTTCATGCCAGCAGACCTAGGGGTTTTGGCTTAGCTTTGCCTGGTGCCCATGCCCTGCTATTTGCTGTTACGCCTGGTGATTTAACCTTGATCTGTGTCGGCAATCTCCACCTGGAAATTAATTTGGGGGGAAGGAGTAATTGGCAAATCATTTTCGGTTTAATGACACTTCAGGTTTGTGTTCCAGTGTTGCATTTTCTTTAACCATTTCCCCTTTAACCGCCCAATTTTTCATTTGCTTTTAATTATTAGAGAGAGAGAGAAAGAAAGAGGGAGAGAGATTGCATGTCAATTGCGCTCGTAGGTACCATAAACATTCTTATTCAGGGCTAACATTCTGGTCTAGGTTTAGTCTGAAAATGCTTGTCATTATCTTCGATTATAAATAATAAATTGTTCCTTTTGGCACTCGCCATCAAGATGTGATACATCAATAAACTGGAATTAGACAACAGCTGAATCTAAATGAATGCTGTCAATGTTTGCTTTCTGAGTGAAAAAAGTGCTGAATGCGTGAGATGTGGGTGGATTTGCTGGTCATTATAAAAAGGTCCGGAGAATTTCAATATATTCATGCCAGCCTTACCTTCCCTTTAGACCGCAATCAATAGAGTTAAATGCAAACCTTTTCATGATTAAGCTGGGGGGAACGACTGTTGAACCATGCATTTATTTATAATCACTTCCACTGAAGGGACTCGATATGTAAAAATTAATCATGCAGAACAGAGTAATGCAATTTATACGGTGAATAAAAAAAAATCTGTCCTGCTCCTGTTACAATGTTTCATCAGCGTGTTTTGATAAGAGATGATCATGCTGGAATCTTGTTAAAAAATATGATCAATTTTGTCAGTACATTTAGGGATAAAAATTCAGCAGGCTGCATATTAGCTTATTACTAAACTTTACCAGCAGCAAGTTGAGTTGAGGTACTTCACTTAACATTCAGCTGTATTAAAAAAAAAAAAGGTCCTGTATACGAGAAATTGCTACACTAAACAAATATCATTATTATGTTTAGGTGGTTGAAGGTAAATGAGAGAGGAAAAAATGACCTCCTGACCACATCAACTAACCAGCGCGGGGCATGATGACATTGGCTACGTTCTTTTGTGGGGCAGATGCCCGTGGCTTTTAAAAACAATGAGGTTTTCTTTAAAATCAAAATGTTAGGTATAGATATAAACAGCTTCTATGAAAATGTCTATGAGTGCTCCCTTTTGCTTCTTTGATCCTTAGATCAGGTGCTTTGTATGAAAGCATAAATTGAAAACACTCCTAGCTCTATCTGCGCACCCAATTTCAAAGCTCATTGAATTTAAAATCGAGTATATCTGTGTACCTATAGGAACTAGCATGTCATTGTCTGCATGAAATATGATATTTCTTTGTCAATATGTAAAATAGCAATATTATTTTTTTACATACCCCAAATATAATGACATACATGTCACATAAGCTATTAAAATAATAACACCTGTCGAAACAGAATAAATTAAATGTACCGTATTTGAGATTCTAACATAAAATATTAACATTAGCTCAATTAATGGGGGGGTTGACGAAAAGGTTTATTGTAAATTACATAAAATAATAAATAAATAAAAGAATAAGGCTATGAAGTTGTTATGCTTCCGGTTTGAAAAATATCCACAAATTAATAAGATAACTACAGGAATATATCTATGTTCTAATCCCAGCCCTGCAGAAACAATGCTGTACATTGACACCGAGCAAAAATGTATTCTTATCTCTCTGCTTCAGTAACCACAAATTCCCAAGTTACATTTGCTTTTCTCCATAGAAGGGCTTCTTTTGAAAATCCGGTCAATAGTAACAACAAAGCTGAGTTTCCAACACCTCCAGAATTTAAATACAGTATTCTCCAGAGCTTTACATTTACTGGCCATTTGCTTTTCCTCTAATTGGATATGTTCCACCATCCTAAATATGTACTTCGTTATGAGTGCTAGTGCATTATGTTAGACAAAGGTACATAGCTGTAGATTAATTAACATTAGATTGAGCCCAATGAGGTCTTCACTTAGGTGGCTGGCTAAGGTGCCAGTTTAAGTAAATAACTTCTGTGAACTTGACCATTTCCTTTATTTATCTCTGTTTATGTGATGATCATGGTACAGACCTCTGCATGTTATCTATTTAGGCATAAGCATCTCACCCTAGTTGCATTCCTCTTTTACGTGTGCTAAATCTCTATATCATCTTAAGGAGAGGGATGCAGAACTCGCTGCAGGCCTGCTAATCCAGTGACTCATCCCCGGTGATGGGGCCATAGCCGGAAAGAGCTACATTAAAGGATCAAACCGCCAAGACCTAAAGACTTTAAACTTTATCTCATATTTAATTGATACAATGAGCAGACTGGACACCATCTATGCCCATTCAGATAGAGATCCTCTAATATGAAAATATGGCCCACTGTGGCTTA
>JAOYSI010032581.1:0-59535 GCA_025775065.1 Hiodon alosoides
TATATACACTGCGTAAAATATGTGTTTAAATTTTGTATTGTGACTCGACGTTTCGTATATTATTGCTACTAATGTTTTAACGGTGTAATGTGTAGTTCTCTATTTACCGCCTCAACTTTGCAGCATGTGAAATATACGTATGCTGGATATTTAATTATGATTTGCATAACAATGATCATTAAGCAATAACTAATAAATGGGGCAGTAATCCTGACTAAGGTTGAGAGAAGCAGGATAACTTATTTCTTAAATGTAAATATTTAACTCACTTTCTATATCATCCGTGAAGATTATATAAACTCAACACGAAATTGGGGTTTGCCAAACTCCTGTATTTCCCTTTATTACAGTTAAGAACTGCTAACACCTAGCGCTGATAATACTCCCCTTCACAGGCGTAATTAACGATTGCTGAAGCAATGCTTATTTGTGTTTATAAAAGAAAAGAAAACTTTAATGTACTTTAAAATCTCCTCTGCTCCCTCATGTCTGGTCAATTTATTTAAAATTTCTACATTAATTTATCCTGTTTTGAACGATTAGCAGGCTGTGTTGATCCTTTTTTTTAGTGATTCGGTTTTTCATGACAACAGCTAGAATACCCCTTCTAACTGAGAGATGAGCGGCAGTCATGCGTCTTTAAGTAAATCCAACCCTTTTATTATTTATTATTTCTAAATTGACACTCTTGTCGAATGACTTTAAATCGATCCAATTTGTCACTTTATACAGCTATGCACTGAAGCAAATCGGGTTAAGTGCCTTTCTGAACGTGTATGGCAATGGTTGGGGATTGAACGGGCAACTTTCTGGTTATAGGTCAGATTCCTCAACACCTTTGCTGTTCCTTTTATGGCCTTTAGTAAGCTTTTATCGTTTCCATGTTTGTGGTGCTCTGCAAAAAATATAATAAATATGACCGCAGATTAATTAATGCAGATGTGTTTCTCTGAATGTATGCTTTATGTTACATGCTACCCTTGACACCAGTGTGGGTATTGGAGGTGCTGAAGTACATTAAAAAAATATCACAGAGAAATAACAGAAATCCCCTTCTACTTCAATGGTCTTGTCCTCTGGTTTAAATGCCTAGTGTATGTTTAATATGTTTTAAACTGAGCACTTGAAGTAATGAAGGGGTTACCACTTTCCGGGAATCACAGCTCCCAGCTGAGACAATTATCCTCAAACTGTCTAAAACTCTCTGCCACAATGTGGCTTCGCTTTTGTTTGAGGAATGAGATTTAGTTTCTAAGTGACACTTATAGCTACAAACGACACAGACAAACATTTTTCTTGCAGTAAAATTTATTTTTTATTTTCTGTCCCTAGTCAGTAAAAGATACAGTTTTGATTCCTGTGAGCAGGAAAGAGAATTACAAAAAATAAAACTTGAATAATCCGGAACTACAATTGTTGATTTGGGAAATGTTGGGAGTAGGGGGCGAGTGTACGGGTTTGGGGAACACACAAGCAAAGCTTTTTATCTAACACACTCAATGCTTACTGATGATAAAATGTTCCTTAATACATGCTTGTTGCCATGGCTACATTCTACATTGAAAGGGGGATTGGGATTTTCATTCTGCAGAGACCTGCATTTCACTGGCCTGCCCATTCCAACCCGATTGATGTGAGCAGGTCTCCACTGCAGTCTTCTTATAAGTCCCTCTCTGCTCTGTGCATGGTGCCTGGAATTTTTGAATGGCACTTTTGATAGGTCTTTGTAATTGTCACTTGCCACTGTTTGTCACCCACAAGACCCCTACAAATGGCAAACGTATAGACTGTGATGGCGGTTAAAGAGATACAGAAGTTGACGACATACAATAAGCAATACCAAAAAAAGCTGAACATAAAGAAAGTCTCAAGCCAACAATGGAACTCGAAAAGGCGAATTTTTTTTTTTTTTTTTTTTTTGAGATTGTCTTTTGGTTGAAAAGCTAATCCATAAACCCTCCATATCTCTTCTCCATATCTGCTGCATTGGTCCCATCTTCCTTCTGGGACAGCTGGAGGAGACCCATGTACCTTTTTTGCTCTTCCTTCCACTCGGGTCTGCCCACCCGCCTCATGAACCCCCCGTATCTCTTCTGCAGCTCTTTGGCCCCGTCGTCCATGTCCAGGATTCTTCTGATGCTTCTCATGAAACCCCCGTACCTTTTCATGATCTCGCCCCCGTCGCTCTCCTCCTCGGCTCCCGTGCCGACCTCTGCGGCCTTCTTCATGAAGCCCCCGTACCTTTTCATGATTTCACCTCCCTGGCTACCTTCACTGTCCACCTTGGGATCCAGGAGCGCCGCCAAGACATCGAGGCGGTCGCCTCCACTCTCTGCGTCTTTCTTCATGAACCCGCCGTACCTCTTCATGATCTCGCCTCCGTCGTTCTCCTCCTCGGCTCCAGCGCCGACCTCCGCGGCCTTCTTCATGAAGCCCCCGTATCGCTTCATGAAGCTGCTGTATTTCTTCACCAGTCGTTGTCTGTCCTCCTCTTGGGGGGCACTGGTGATGGAGGCGTTTTCTTCCCCTGTTGACATGTCCGCTTTTCTTCCTTGCAATATGTCCTTGCAGAGCTCCACAGACTTTGTTGTTGACAGTCGTCCTTCACATTCCAGTGTGCACGTCTAAAATAAAATAACCATGAAACCAGAGAAAGTCACTCACTGGGCAAAATGATTTTGTCTTGCTATCTCTGAATACACATTAAGACAACAGCAACAATCAAATACATCATATACATAAATTATATGGTTTCAAGGTTGAGTAGATCTGCTTAGAGCTCATTTAAAACCCCAGGTATATCCACTGAACGCAATAAATCACTTGGCTCATCGAATCAAATAAATGCTGCCAGCAAGGAAATAAATTGAGAACCTGAGATTACAGAAGTGTTCTCTATGTGTTTTGGATAATGGAATTCTCAGTATCTCATGGTTCCATTAGGGAAGAAATCACACATGTGGCACATTTTCAATCCACTCACGCTTTGTGAGAAATGTCTTATCAGGGAGATAAAGGCCTCTAGTTAATCATTATACTTAGAATGAATTTATTAGAATATTATTTAGTTATTCATACAGTTTATAAGGTGCTTTAAGAGTTATTATTTATTTATTGTATGCATCTGGTTATAATAGGAAGTGATGATTAAGATAATACTTTCCGTCTACACAATGGGTGGTTAACGGCTTTTTAAAGGAATAGACGAGATCTAAGAGTTGGATCATATGACCTGGTATTCTAAAAGCACGTGAACAAGTAGCCAACATCGAAACTACCCAAGCAGGTCCTGACAACGTTAATACTGGAACAGTTCAAAACAATAGGCTTACTTTTACTTGCAACAGTCATTTTGACGGATTTGGATTTTATGTAAACGAATCTGCGTTTGTGAATGGAACGAGGTCATTTTTTTTAATGGACAACATTGACAGCATGATTTTGTTTGCATTTTAAATTATATGAATCCCACGGCAGTGTTAACGCAGCTTTCAAATGACAAATTACTCCTGTCCCTGTATCTCTTAGAGTGCGGTCTGAAATTTGACTGTTTCAGATTTTAAGATATTTGCCTGCACTTTCGCGTGATATGTTAATTTCAATTGTTTGCTTTTTTGCTGTTTTTTTTTTTTTTTTGTAATGCATTTCAAGCGGGATCATTTTTCGTAGTATAAACCTAAATTTATGTTTTTAAAATAATAGCTAAAGAGAATTAATACATTTGTTCTTTGTTCAAAGATGATAGTAAACATTCTGCATTCTGTAAAATAAAAATCTAACATTTTATTCAAATTTTTCAATTTTTTAGAGCTGAATCTCAACGGGTGTGAAAAAGATACATTTAAAAAAAAAAACTTAATTTATAACAAAAAAATAGAAAATTACAATTATGCGCCAAAACAACACAATAGCACTTCCGATGAGAGGTAGGGAGATTTTTAAATGGGGTCTTCACAGTATGACCCTACACTGCGCTCTAGTGGTTTCAAGTAGCATATTTCCCTCCAGACAATTAGACCACAAACTGACGAAGTGAACTGTAACAAAACTACCGAAAGCATTTTGGTTGCATTTAATGAAATAATTTAACCGCTTAAACGTGAGGTTTAAGAAAGAAATGTAGCCCAGCCCAACGCTGGGAGAGACGCTAAACATTTAAACATCGGTTGAAATTAGTTTAGAAGAAAACTTTTAATAATAGATAAGAGCGTCATAAATATTCACATGATAATTTACGGCATTTGCTGCATTTGCTACTCACGAGAATGAATTTGTTTAATTTCAAGGTTTAAATAAAGAAATTAAACTGGGTTACAATAATTTTCGAATAAGAGCACCGTCGTACGTACCACCTACATACGAATTTACAATCAACAATAGGATGCAGGTTATATTAGACATTTTCAAATTAGGAAAAAAAATTAAATGTATGACATATATTATATTGAGTAATCCTTTACAGAACGACAGTTAACTTGAGGAAGACTAATTTGCCTAATTTGTCAAGTAGTACTATTAAATAGTACAATGTCATATATTCCTAGTAACAGTAAAGACGTTCCTGGTCAGCCATACAGTCCACGTTTTATCAAAAACGATTCTGTCGTCCACGCGCTCTCGAGTCCTTGAATTACATACTTGTGCAGAACAGCCTTTCTATCCTATATGATCGGCTGTTTTATTAATTTAGCGCCATTAAGATGCTAATTGTGAACATGGGAAAACATTTTCTATTTGTTTCCATACTCTTACTCTTGTCTGGATGTGCCAGTCAGGATGGCTGAAATAATTGCTTATATTAATCGCCTGTTTTTAAAAGTACGATAAACTACCTTGGTAAAGAAAAAAACTTTCTTTAAGTTTGTGAAGACAACTTTGATTCAACGGATTTCCATGAGCGAAAATATATTTAAGATTATAGAAGACAGTGCCTTAAGCGCGCCTGTTATTTTGATATGACACGCATCTCGTATCTTTTCTGCTAAAACACATGATACATGTATCTGAACGAAGACCAGCTGGATCCGATTCCTAAAATAAAGACAATTAACTCTGATTAACTCAGAGCTCAGAGCTAGGTCGAGTAATGTCTTAATTTAGGCTCCAGCTTTAACTTTTGGCTCACCGCGTTTAATGGAAACCTCGTTCTATCACCGTAAATTTGCATATGTTGCATTGTCGTAAACTGTGTAAAAACATATACCACACCATACAAATTCTACTTACGAGAGTGTTTATCTCGGTTTGCGTGCCCAGATGAAAGAGGCAGAGCGCGCAGTCCTTTCCGCAGTCCGCGTTGACGGTGAACGCGAGGCAGGTGCTCACGACAAGTGTCCAGATGGGACTCTCTGGCAACGCCATGGGCTGCAGAAAAGGAAGGAACATCAGCCTAAAACAAGGTGGTAAGGGCAGCATGGACTCTCGTTACTCCTTAAATAACCGGGAATATTCTTCGCCGAACGTCCAAGCAGAAGGTTTTTTTAATTTATTTTTTTAATCGTACCAAAACTACACTTAACTCTCAGGTAGAAAATAGAAATGACATTCTTGGGTCTAAAGCATTTCTCGAATATGATGGTTACCCACATCTTACGTTGCATTGCAAGCCAATGGCACTATCAATATGTAAGTCTTTTTACGATGCGCCGATGCCAAAAAGTAAAAAATTGTTAACATTGGCAATATTTAATGCTTTGAGGTGCCGTTGATTGCTTACCTTATCTTTCAGTTTTTGAGGGGGAGAATCGATGCTCGCGGAAGTTTTTCAGTTGTTCTAACGTCGGTCGAGCCTCCCACCAGATATTTGTATCGCGCTAGAAGAGCTAGCCTTTGTCTTTGGAGAAAACCAGAAGGAGACAGAGGTCGCCAACAGTCCACAACCACTACTCTATCGCGATTACTTTGTGGTCCCTTGGAACCGTCTATACTAAATGCAGAACATGTACTCAAATACAAATGCGTCAACTGGGTGCCACTGATGCGGGGTAGTAAGACTTAAGTAGGTAGGTAGTCACGAGCTGCCCGTGGCCCCCAGGGGACAAAGATTGACGTACAGTGACGCAAAGCATGAATTATCTTGTTGACAATGCAAAAATTAAATAGGGAGAATTTTTGTTGGTAAAGAGCTAGGTAAGAAGAACTCAGCCTTCCGCAACGTGTCTGAAATCACAGGGCAGGGTTTTAGATGCTTGTGGACTAACCTGAGTCAAGCAATTCTATAAAAAAGCCTTCAAGAAAGAGCTGAAGTCTAAAAGTGCTAGAATGGGAAACAACCCTGGTCCCAACATATTTAGGGAAACTTCTATAGTCATTAAATTACGTTACAATCATCATTTGGATGAAATGTTAAGCCTTTGTTATAATTTAGCACGTTCAGGCATTTGTAGTGTAACATAAAAAATAAAACAATTCCAGTTATAGCATTTTTCAAAAAGTGTATGTTTAATGTGGGAAACCACCAGAAAGAATATTTCCATAGAAATATTGTGTGGTTGTTCAAAAATATAAGGTGAAAACCCAGGCATGGGGCTATACTGTCCTATCCCAGAACAAGGCACTTATCCAACATGCAGCTGCAGAAATGGGCCAAGTACCATGGGCTGCTGTCTGCACCAAGGAGATGGGACAAAACTGCTACACAGTCTTAGCTACACGGCATGTCCAGGGGCCTTGGCTAACTGTTATGATTATAGTGTGGTTCCATGGATGATTGCATTACATTTGTTGTGTTTCGACTATTTATTCTAGGCCCCACGTCACAATAACGCAGTGTTTCTTAGCCCCCCAGGCTTTGTACCAGCTAAGCTCTGCTCATTCTTGATTGAAGGAGCTGTTAATTGAACATCGAGTCTGAATTTGACATATTTTTCTGTACAAGCTGGAACAAAATTATTGTTGGATATATTTGTTTGAATCATTTTTAACGCATTGTCATTTTTGGTGATTTAACCAGGACGTTGACTTTAATTTAATAGAATTCACTGTTAACGAACTGACTGGTTATGCCTTGTGAGTTTTCTGAAGGTACAAATTAACACAAATCTTTGAGAATAAGAGTTCCAAAACTGGCAAGTGTAAATCACAGAGTTCTGCCTGTGCTAGAGACGATTAAATCATTGAAATCTGGATTTACTTAACTATGCCGTGCTGATATCCAATATCGCCAGACGTGTGCGCTTGTAGGGGGTGGGAATAAATTAAGTTGGATTTCACGACATCCGTGATATTGCCCTAAATCAGTGTTGCGTTTATTGAAGCATTCAGTGCCGGGCAAGAAGACTGTCTGGGTTGATGATAGACTACTGTGCTGCAATATGGACTTTGCTGCTCCGAGGCAAAAGAAAATCACACAAAATACACTCAAGTTGAAATTCAATTTACTCGTTTAAGAGGCAGGTCGACTCTAGAAGAGCAGCAATATTAGCACATAAGCACTGAATATAATATTTTTTTTTCCTTTCCGTGGTCAACCCTGTTAAGCACCTCCCAACAGCGAGAACAGAGAGAACAGCGGGAGCTTTTAAGACAAATTGTTAAATCCGAAAATATTCAATATATTTTGTTACTTAGCATGCATGTATCTGTACATTCGAGTTAGGCCAACATAATTTTCTTTTGCAGCTCCTGTCTTTTTTGTGTTGCTCATATTTACAAACCCTAGGCATGTTAGCATCCCTTCTAACGTAAACAGTAAACATTTTTCCGTTAATCCAGTGACATCTTTGCAGTTTATGAATTGCTGAACAAGAGCACGCTCTCTGAGATCATTCGATCTCCGCAGTGGCCTAGGTGATCCGGTCTCACACAGCTGCAGTGTTGCTGGGGTAACAAGTTCCCATGAGGCTCCAGTGTTGCCAAGGGAGACTGGGTTCCCGCTGGCACCAGAATTACCTGATAGACCAACATGGCTCCAAGGACTCAAACCATTCTCACATTAACTTACCTCCAAAAGAATTCTCAACACTGAGCGGGTTCGGCTTTGTTAATGCTTTATCGCCGTCAGCGGATTGGTGCAGACATACAGATTGGCTATAAAGTTCTTTACCGCAGAAAATGAAACTCTTTTAGACAGTCAAACAAATTGACAAAAGTGTGACCCCTGACCCTTAAAGTAAATGAAGCAGAGGCCATTTCCCAACATCCGGAGGCTCGGATGTAAACTCGTATGTAAAAAATTTTGTGGACACAGTTTAACTACACTCCAAGCAAGCTCTCATAGTTTTAATCAATTCATAAATTTAATTTCCTGGAACGGGAAGGAGGGATTACATCGAAGTAATTACTCTGCCAGTCAAGCTCATAATTATTATTTATTAGAGACAGACAAAAATGAAGGAGTGACAGTGGAGGTAATTATCAACCTTGATTCTCAGATGTAGGCAGCTGAACTCGTGCAACTTTCTGCAGTTTGAGAGGGTTTGTGACAAAGGCCATGAATCCAACACAGCCATAGTGCTTTCTGAAAGGCCTAATGTGTCTACACATAAGAATTCTACAAAATAACATTCAATAGAGTGTAATTTATTGTTATTTTAATACTTTAATATAACCTGTAAATCAAAACAAATGTCGTTAAGCAAATGGGTATCTTTGTGTAAAAAAATGTTTTATTTGCATTTGGTATTGGTGAAATTATTTACCAAAAATTTCCATTAACAAGACACCGATTTGGATAAAGTTCTCATGCCATTGAACATAATGATCAAAAAACAGAAACGGATCATTTTGAACCATTGGAGTTTTTTTTCCTAAGCTAATTAAACACATTGTTCAGGAATTAATTGGGATTGCAGTATAGAAACTGGCCGCTGTTATGTGTCAACCATGCCGTGAATTATTTCTCCGAGCCGTATTACACCACCTAAGTGCTCGATTAGAGTCTCTAGATGAGTTAAGTTTTAATAGGTTCTGAAATCAAACTGTTTTCGGTGGAAAGCCATTCATTTCCACTTTGAAGTGGCCACAGAATTTCCGACTGTGGTATTTTTGTTTCAGAATGTCCTTGTGAAAAATATAAATATTCACAATGAGGGAAATAATGTGATAAAGTAGGCCGAGATTATGCAAGGCTTCACTCTTCTTGGATTTTGCTCTGAATTCTGATGTTCCAGCTGATGAGGAGCATATATGAAGTATGGAACTGCCACTACTATGGTAGTCCTGGGTTGTTTTGAAACCGACATTGTTTTTAATTGGTAGGCAAATTTTTTTTTTTTTTTAATGAAGAAATTACCAGACTGAGGGATCTTACAAAGAGAGGTGTATTTATTCTGAATGCATGAAACCAATATAATTGCATAGAGGCAGAGGGTAGTCAACAGTGTAATTTGTGAACATAAACTTTTGAGCCTGAATAATTTAGGTTTTGGTTATTTATTTATTTATTTACTACGAATACATATGTAGGCGTATTAGATCAGGCTGTTTTCTGGGAAATCGTGCTGCTGCTCACTGATCCAGTCTGGTTCCTCTGAACACAAACCTGATTTGTTTTTGTTTGTCCATGATTTAAAATGCCTTACGAGGCTCTGGTTTAACATTAACAAATTATACATAGAGACCAGTGACACTTAAGTAAATTTTTGCTACTTGTCTTGAAACGGTGGGGGGCACCGTTTTAAAAGCTGTCATATAAAGTTGATGTCAGTGATGTTTAATTTCTTTAATTTAATCATGGAACTGACGATTTGCTTTTCTGGCCAAGTTTGAAACTGGTAACTCCAGGATGGTACACAAAAGTAACCCTTACGGTCTAAAAATGCATTAGCAGCTGTGTTTGTAGTAATGCAATGTGCCATTTTCCTGTAATTAAGGTTCATCATCAAAGCATATGGTAGCTAATGCAATCTTTGTGAGGAGTTCTAAAATGACTCAATTTTGTCTAAGAGGGCCGTATTCATTTCAGCTATATGGCATTATGTGTTATCCTGGGCAGGTGTCATTTCTAAAATGTCCTATCACTTTGATTCACTAAAATGTCATTCTGTTAGTCTTAAGAGCTTGCAAGAGCCAGGGCTGGCAGCAACCGACCTTCTATTTCATCACCGCAAGTAAAATAGATGTTGTTACAGGAAAAAAATGAACGGGAAGAACAGCCTAAGCTGCATTCATAGGACCCGCTGTCCGGAGAAAACCAACCAAACCTTCATTACGGGTGAAACCGCTATTCTCCCATGGAAGAGCCTTGAACCAATTACAGGCATTGCTAATGGCTACCATCCACAAAAAGAGTCCTGCATTTTGTGTTTGTGGATTTTGGAATGAAATAGTCATTGTTGGCGTAGAGTCCATGAACATAAAAGTTCCTAATGTTGCAACCAGCAACTGCCAACTCTCTCAAATCCCCATCGCAGCCGGGTTCCCCAGTGACCTCCCTCCAGTTAGAGCGTTCCATCATGTCACTCATCATCCCGGGCCTTCATACTGGTCCCACAGTGGTGACTCATTCAACCCCCTCCACCACCCCTCCGTCCTCTATGACTCCTACCCGCCCCTCTGACACCAGTCTCTGGGTTTGCCTCGGAACCAGGCTCAGGGCAAACTGCGAGATATTCTTTGACGGACACCTGTTCTGGTGTGTTGACGGATGTAATGCAGACACAAGTAGGTGGGGTTATGAAGGCTGAACCGCTGAGCAGGCCATGGAGGGGATGTTATAGCTAAATGAAGCCATGGCTTAATATGCAGTAATTTCATTGCCTTGCATCTATAACAAGGGAGCCTGCAGGCCGCACAGCTCGCGACAGCCAGGCGCTGTGTAACTGTGCTAATGATGCTACAATGTGGATCATCTCGTTATACCATCCCCATCTTACTCATTAGACTAACAGAGATACAGCAGGATGCTGGGAAGCCAAACACAATACAGGAGCTTTTCTGTTGTATCGCTGAGACAGGTACTTTTCCAGCTTTAGGAACCTGGTCCTGTTGCCTAAAGTGGACTGAAAAAGCGACAGTAACCAAGTATGGACAAACACCACCTTGCATCACAGATATCCTCCTAATCCTTTAAAGGATTAATGCAATTTCCAGTGAGGTATAACTTATTTCCAACATATTGACATTTCACCAATACGAGTGGTAATAATGGAATTTCATTATGAGCAATGAAACCTAAACTTAATTGGATGTACATCCCCAAGTACATTTTTTAATTTAAAAAAAGTTATTAAATGTGCCCAAGAAGCAGTGACTTTACAAACAAAATGATCCTCATGGGCATTTTTTGTTAGTTATGTATACATTTGCTTTTTACATTCAAAAATTCCATTAAGTTCCAGGAAATGTGTAACAGAGGATATTAATGAATATGTCGTTTATTTCTGTGCTTATTTCTTTCCTCAGCATTAAGACTTGATACTGACCCTCTGGGTCATAAAACAGGAAATATCCAGCTGTGTGTCTTTTTTACTGTTTGCTGTGTTGGGCCAAGTATGAGGCAGTCTTGTCGCTTCTCTGAAAGTTCCGCATTCAGAATCACAAACCTGAGTGTGAGAGGGGTTCAAGCGCTCGTATCCATTCACAGAGATTTGCATTAACTTGCTGGCCAGAGACAAACAGGGAATTGCCAATAATGTATTATATTTGGAATCTCCAAATTGCCCCCCAATTTGGATCATTTTCAATTTTCTACATTTGTAGCTCGTCGCTACAAATCCAGCCACCACAGAAAGGGAGGTGAATAAGTTTGACTAGTCTCCTCAAGTCCTGGTCACCTTCGAATCGCCTGTCTCTTAACCACTCCGCAGCCTACATGGGCCAAACGAGAGGCACATCTCTCTAGACATTACTGCAAGCCAGAGGAAACCGATGGGAAATGCTGGTTTGCTACGAGCACAGAGAAGCACCACCAAATCAATCCACCCAGCCTGGGCAGCACTCTGCTAGGGTTTGCTGCGATGGAGATGGGGCCACTCCAGACTGGTTATACGGCTGGCAGGAGCGGATCGTCCGTGGTTGCACGGGGGGCACCCGCCTCCTTTGTGAGCAGATTGGCCACCCCATGTGCCCCCCAATTGGCTCTTAGTGATGTCAAACATTGGTACTTTTGGGTGCCCACCCCCCACCCAATTGAACTGTTGTACCCCCCTTTGCCCCCCACTTGAAAATAATGTGGATCCATCCCTGACAGTAGGTTATACAGAACAGAGTGTGGGGGAACATAAAGGCTATTACATTTGTAATGGAACGGCTTGTTAAATATCTGTCTAATTAACGGGGGGCTTTGTGAAACTACCTGGCTTCTTAATAATCCATCTTCAAACTAATAACCAATCTGTCTGCAACCGTTGAACTATAACGCAATCAACTGAAAACTTTAGGAGGGAGAGGTGACAGACGCAAATATACACTAATATTCCCAGCGACACGAAACCAACCAACTTTTATAGCTTCCAACACCTTCCTAAATGACTTAACGGGAAAAGGGCTGTGTCAAAAACAGGGTTGATGTATAATGACCCCATTATTAATGGAAAAACTGGGTATCGATATCTAAACAAAGCAGTGAAGACTGAAGGCTACGCCCTCATATCCGGTTTAGGTGTTCAGAGGAAATTAAACATCGAGTCAATAGCAGTTAAAGCACTTTATGGGACGGACCATGTGCTCATGGATTACTGTACTCAAATGCGTTACATAAACGTAGACTGAATGATAGCGCAAAAAAAGGGAGTCGGTCGAAAAAAATTTTTGGGCTCAGATATCCTGTCGAGTTGCTTTTTATATACGTAAAAGATAGCAGGCTTTTCAAGTGGCGTGATATATTCTGTAAATAAATATATATAATGGCTTTCGGCTTGTTCTAAGTGTCTCTGTGTGCGTTGCCTACATTCACTTCTAATTAGACCATTAGCCATTAGTGAGTGTATTTTCTTAGTGGCACGGCCTTTACTACCTCTATCACTTTATTACAGGACCTCAACCAAACTGCGCCTCTCTACTGCCCCAAAAAAAACACGAACACAGAAGGCAAGACCAACGCCACTTTCCACGGCTTTTATTCGATTGCTGGATAGATGTGAAAAAAATATGCTTTTAACGAATCTAAAAAGTAAAATTGTCAATAAAAAATAGCCCCGATAAGACTACACTTATTTTTAGAACCAACACACCCTCTGGGCAATTTTTAGCTCAGATTCATTTCGGAGCGCAGCGAGTGATTAACCAGTGTCACCGTATTTCCTTGGCTTTCTCTTCCTGTTTCACAGACATCTGCCCGAGGGCCAGGAAGGAGAGACAAACACCTGTGTTCCTCATGTAAAAGAACACGAGTCAATTGCCAGGACACTCATCAACTGAAATCGATGGCACGAGTCATTCAAACTGACAAGCTGGAAGAAACTTCACTTCTGGTAACGCTAGAGAAATATATTTTTGAGTTGTAATGATATTAACAATATAAGAAATTGAAGGAAATGAATTGAAGGACCACATTGTTCATAAGGAATAGCCTAATGGAACCATATGACACAAAATATATAATATTTATCTGTGGCACAGAACATTTCTAACACATTTGTCTATCAAATGTAAAATGCAGATGTTTCTTTATATTGTTGAACATTCGCAATATATGTAATTATTAATATTTATCAGATAAACGTCGTTTAGTTTTGGCATGTTTGTTTCGGGTATTGTAGAAACACTAAAAGTTAAATAACTATGTGATCAGCGTGTTACATTTGTGTCTGGGTTTTATGCAGTTGTGTCACCGTTATTATCGCTGTCGAGACCTTGCGCTCTCCTTAAACGAAATACTTCCGTGTCGTGTTTGATACAGAGCAGAAGCTAATCATCTGGTCGTAGTGATAAGAGCAAAGCAATTACCCGTAGCCTCTGTTCTAAGGCAACGGGAAGCTAATTGGTATTGTGCTTTGATCGGCTATCCTCAGCATACGAGTAATATTGTGTGCGTATGTGATTTACGGAAGAGGAGCTAATAATTTTAGCGTTGATATTCTTAATTTTTTAAATCTGTGTTCAGAGTTAACGAGTGTTTGTTTAGAAGTACTCAACTACTAATGTTTTAAACAGCTCCTCACCACCGTGAATCGTTTACAAACGTTACGTTTGGGGGACAGACTAGACACAACCTGCACTGACAAGTGATTGACGTGTTTGACGAAGGGTATCGATATCGGTTCAAAAAGCAACTTACGGAAATGGCTTACCCCAGAGCGGGGTCGTCCGTGGTGACATGAAATCCAACAACTGATTTTAAAGTTGCCACTCGCAATTCCGTGAGGCACGGTGCTGACAGAGATTCAGTCTGAGGACACCCTCTGAAAAAGAGCCATTATGAACGGCCTACATAAATTCACTGCTGTCATTAGCAAAACAATCTTTGCTGTGGCTATTTCTATGGCCTGGTCTTTGCCAATTGATTCTCCAACTTCTGCAAATAATAGTTTGCCTCGCTATTTCTAACTTACAGAGTGCACCTTCACAGGGAGCGTTAGCATTAGAACATTCTAGCCTATGCTTTGGACTAGGGTACTATTGGTAGTGGCTTTGTACCCTGTTAGTTGTGGCAGAAAAAATGACAGGACGCGGAAGTGCAACCCTTCAACCAGGCTAGCCAGCTAACCTGATAACAGCAGATTTAGCTGAGGGAAGAGACCCAAGTGTTCTGATGACCCAGACCTTCAGTCCTGAGCGGTGAAATGGGAGGCCTTTTTGGGAAATTGTCAAACTAAGACTGCAGTGTAGTACTGTGAGTATTTTATTGCTCAACTGACTGCAGTAATTCATCTCAGCCTAACACATTTTGGAAAGCCTTCGTGTGTACGGGGGGAAGGTTTTGGAAAAGGTTTTTAACTTGTGCACTTACCTGTTGGGAGCCGTGGGGCTAGGAGGGGAACCTGTAGTGAAAATGTTTGTGAAGTACTACAGACCTAATCTTAATATTAAATAAAAGATGTTTTAAACTTCTTTGCTACACACCCTGTCCTGCGTCTGGCATTGGTTGGGTGGGTGGATTAAGAACCATGGTGACGGTGGTCGTAGGACCACAGCTTCTAGCTCAGTAATGGTATACTAACACCATTAGAATGCTTATCGCAGATGAAAAGCCGGCAGTCGGCTTTCTGTTCATCGCTGTCCTTTGGTGGCAAGTCAAAGCGATGTAATTCATTTGAAGTTCTTTCATTTCACATGCGTGTACAATCCCGCTTTGGTGACAGAATGCAATCCACCCCAAAGGGAATCTTCTGCAGGAGGAATTACTGAAATTGGCACCACACTGAGGACATCTTGGAAGTAAATTTAATTGAATTAAGGGTATCGGGCAGCTCAGCATTTTTCAATATACACTATATAGACAAAAGAATTGGGCCACACCTCTTAATCATTGCATTCAGGTGTTTCATTCAATCCCATTGCCACAGGTGTATAAAATCAAGCACCTAGCCATGCAGTCTACCTTTACAAACATTTGTGAGAGATTGGGTTGTTCTAAAGAGCTTAATGAATTTGAGCTTGGTACTGTAATAGGATGCCAACGTTGCAACAAGTCAGTTTGTGAAATTTCTTCCCTCCTAGATATTCCATGATCAACTGTAAGTGGTATTATTGCAAAGTGGAAGCGTTTATGAACCACAGCTACTCAGCCACGAAGTGGCCGACCACGTAAAGTTACAGAGCGTGGTCGCCGAGTGCTGAGGCGCATAGGGCGTAAAAGTCGCCAACGCTCTGCCGACTCAGACTGCAGAGTTCCAAACCTTCTCTGGCATTAACATTAACTGTGTTCCGGGAGCTTCATGGCATGGGTTTCCATGGTCGAGCAGCTGTATACAAGCCTTTCATCACCAAGCACAATTCCAAGCGCCGGATGGAGTGGTGTAAAGCACGCTGCCACTGGACTCAGTGAAAAGCAATGGAAACGTGTTCTGTGGAGTGACGAATCACGCTTCTCTATCTGGCTGTCTGATGGACGAGTTTTCTCGAAGGCCCTTTTCTGTTCCAGCATGATTGTGCCCCAGTGCACAAAGCAAGGTCCATAAAGGCATGGTTGGATGAGTTGGGTGTGGAAGAACTTGACTGGCCCGCACAGATCCCTGACCTCAACCCTATCGAACACCTTTGGGAGGAACTAGAACGGAGATTATGAGCCAGGCCCTCTCGTCCAACATCAATGTCTGACCTCACAAATGCTCTTCTAGAAGAAGAAAAATTCCAACAGACACACTCCGAAATCTTGTAGAAAGCCTTACCAGAAGAGAGGAAGCTGTTATAGCTGCAAAGGGGAGACCAACTCAAAATTAATGCCTATGGATTTAGAATGGGATGTCATAAAAGCTTCTGTAGGGGTAATGTCTAGGTGTGTATACTTTTGTCCATATTTTGTAGTTGTGTTTTTGAAAATTGTAAAGATTTAAGAAAATTGACTAAATTTTGAACATTGACACAACCAAATATTTTAGTTTACTAGGACAATTTAAAGTAAACATGGTACAAGAGTAAAATCTCGTCCTGGGATTTAGTCCTGTTACTCTCTAATCCAGTTAGCATAGCCCGCACGTGGTGTTGTGCTATAATCTTAGGATTTCTATGCACTTTCCTGTGGGTATTGGCCTTGTTACCAAAGGTAGGATGTGTCCAAACCTACAGTTTACTGACTGGACAAAGGTCACATTTCAGAGAACACAGCAGAGACGGATTATCGGTGATGTGTCCCCTCTGACCCCTCATTTTTCAGAGGAGCGAGGGACGTAAAGGCAATCAGGCAGATAATTAGACACACACCGGGGGATTTACTAAACCTTACGCCTTGCCGAAAAGGTCACCATTCCCTGCCAAAAAACCTGGTGGAGGCATTACAGAGTATTTTGACCACATAACAGAAAGAAGCGTTGTCTGTACATGATGATAAAACAACTGCTGGGATTTTTAAAAGCATATTCTTATCAAATGTCAGCACACAGTTTCTTCAGGACTGGACAAAAATGCTGCTGTCGTGGACGGAGAGATTAATCTGGATGATCTCAGTCACTGGACATGCCAGTGTCTTGTCTGGAGCCTCTCAGAATTTCAATTTGGAAATCATAACCACGTTTTTGTGACTAGGATCCATAATTGATACTTAGTCGCTGACAAAAAAAAAGAGTAGGATGTTAAGCAGGCAGCAAAACAAAAGCTCCTTTGTAACTAACTGACAGCTTTGGGTGATGGGAAAATTGTCACCTACAAATAAAAATGGTAAAGGGTTTAGCTCAGGGATTTGAGGGTAATTATACTGTGTGTGGTCCAAAAGGATTTTAATCTTTTTACAGTCATGTTGACAAGGTTTATGGGTGACCCTTTCCAGGTGTGTACTTTCTAGTAATGGTCCCTGAAAAATAGACCTGTATTGGTTGCAGAAAGAGTTTAATGGTTTCCCTGAGGCAGGGACTTGAGTGTTTAGCTCAGCAAGCTAATCATCTCTCATGTCAGGAGGTTGTGTCTCGATTCCCAGTTCTGCCAAAAGGTAGGGTACGCAACGCTATGGAATACCTTCCTCAAAAGAGGATTTGGTTGGCCGGTGAGGTTTGAGCATGGTTTGTGTGTTAAATATAGGAGGAACAACTAGCTACTCAATCATTGTCCCATGGTTGCTGGGGTACAGAAGTTGCTTTCTGCTACTAGCAGAAGCCTAACTAAAAATACATGACATGCGATTCCAAATGGAGAGAAAACAGGAGGGAAACAACTGGCAATTCAAAATGACAAAGAAATGCAGGCTGGGATGCATTCAGCTGAGATCTTGACTCTAGGGCATGATGTAGTCGTTGGTCAGTGACTCACGCACAGAGGGATAACTTCTGGGGCCTCATGGCACTTATCATATATATAGAAAAATATACTTGGTATCAAATGTTCAGTGGTGGTTGGAATAACTTTTTTTATTGGGGTGATGAAGGCCAGCAGCCGTGACCACCCACCCACTCCCCTGTTTATGCCCTGAAGCTCCGTGATGTATCTCCCGCAGCGACCTTGTGATCCACTATTGACGTTGTCTCTGAAGGACCCCCCAAAGGGCAGATGAAGTTTTCCTGATGACACGAGACTGCAGCGTTTAGCTTTCAGGCATAGCGCAGAAGCACAGATACATTTCCATCTGCTAAACATGTTTACGGGCAGATGGTGCCAATAATTACCCTGGATGGGACCAGCAAATGGGTTACAACCTGAGGTGAAGGATGAGCAACAATCTAAAATTCTGCAAGATAACTATGTTTGTGTGTAATTAGTTAATATCATGTTTATAACATCAATGCGTCAAATAATTAGTTTAATTACTCACGCAATATTTAGGTAAACAATATTGATAGAGTATATCAGAAAATCAGCTATGCCTGTGTTAATAGAATATCCTGTGTTGAGACATTAAATCAATTTTACATTTAAATTAAAAATTATATTTAAAATATTATAATGTGAACAGCAACCCTGACATTCAATGCCTCCTTGCTGCCTTCTGATTGCCCAATAGTCCTCAGCTGGGTACTTTGTACAGCTGGAGGCAATGGTTTAAACAGCCACAGCATAATAGCCTGCAGGTTTGTTTAGTTTAGTCCAGTACCTGAGGGGAAAGGGCTGCAGAAGGTTTAGAGAGCAGTTGAGCCTAAACAAATAGTTATTCAGTTTAGTGAGTTTTTTGGATCTTGCCCTTTTTGACAGAGAACCTGATAGTGTTTTGTATGAAAACCTTCTCTTGGCTTAATGACCTTTATGCATCTTATACCATATTTTGGTTTGTTCCTACTCTAACTGTGCCTGGCAATGAAAGAAACAATGATTACTGTAAAATTTCCAGTCGCTAGTTGGTGATTTTTGGCGATCCTACTTGTAACGACGCATTCTATGCCCAGGGATTTGTTACAATGTAGTGTACTATTTTTTTTGATTACCCTCTAAATGGTCTCTAATGGTACATAAAACACTTAAACATACTAAAACATGGGAGCAATAGCATCACAGTTGGTTAAATTTAGCTTTTTTGTCCATCAGAATGTATCATGTGTGGAGTCACAAAAATGAAGCGGAAAAGCATCTCAAATGTAATTTAGGCCCTTTGAAGTTAGGCCCTTTGCAGTGATTGCTGTGAAGGGTCTTGTCTTTGCAGGGAGCAGGGTGTACGGATGATGATTTTGGATTGGGATGTAGCCCAATACTTTTGATGGGCAAATAAAAGCCAGCTGAATGATTGTTTACGGGAAGTTGGTCTACCTTGACATTGGGGCTGCTCGAACTGAAGATATAACAGCGGTTGTATTTTTGAGATGATAGAACTGCTCCATGTCAAAGGTTTGATGATTACAGTGGGATCAACGTAATAACTTTTTGATGGTGTGTATTACAATTAAATTTGATAGCAGATTATCTCTGACATGGTTAAACGGGCACAGGCATGCCAGGACAATAGGACCAGTAGCTCTGGGTCTCTCTTGTTATAAGAATGGCCCCAAATTGCTTCCCTGGGGGCTTCTGGTCTGCTCTGAGAACTGTTGATGTTCATCCCGTTCCTCCCTTGGCAACCAACAAGACATCCCATTGAACTGACTATCTGTCAATCAAGCAGGTAACCCATCTTATCCAATGGGCACGCTTCATCCGGGGATCTTAAATTCCACAGACCTCCTTGAGTTTGGATGTGAAGTTGGCTTCTGTTAATTAACCATGCACAAACTTTCATCCACACATGGCTAAAAGCACAATCACCATTAATAAACATTGTTAAAAAGAAACCATTTTTCTTTGGTACAACCTCTCTCCGCCAGTTTTATTACTGACACCCTTGACATCTACAAACAATCGGCAACCTTGGGCTGACAATTGCTGTTTATTATGTAAAGGTTAACAGGTCTCTTTAAAATGAAAAATATCATTTAAAATTTGAAGACGGATGACAGATAAATCTACCACTTCAGTTCACCATTTAATGAGAAGTTTAAAACCCACGGCGCCCATGCGTTGAAACTGCATTAGCACAGAACATTGAGTGTTTATTTATGCCTTACTGTTGGGTTGAAGTAAATGAGCAGTGGTTTTGAACAGGCAGTGGTTATCTCACTCAAGTGGCCCAGTCAGGAATATTCCATGATTCCCCCTGCTATCTGCCTCAAGAGACCCTTGACTTGTCGATCTGTATAGAGCAGGTCTAAATAAAGCACTTGAATACACAAAGTTTAAAGTTGTTATAACCGTTGTTATAACATATTTTATTAATACATTTTATTAGTACACTTTATTGCTGAAAAAGAGAGTGACTAATTATGTTATCGCAGTGTGTTAACTCGTTTATGACTCTGAAATAATTATTCCGTGGATTTATCTATAAAATTACCATTAGACGTTTCACAACAATGCGCTCCATTACAGTGTATTCCTGGTACCTGAAAACGTCTCCGTATGAGTTGCACATTTCCCGTATAACTAAGTAATAAGCGGATGTATGACAGTGGGCGTGGATTAAAAATGTGTTTTCTTGTTTATTTGTCTCAAGTAATCGACCTTGCCCTGAAGTCCACGGCTACGTTTAGCGAACTAGGAGTGCGAACACCTAGGGCATAAACTTACAGTCACTTTGTATACAGTCAACCCGATCCGATAACAATTTAATTAGAAACCCCGATAAAGGAGTCCGTCATCTTATTATATTTAATATTATAATCAATGCTATTAGATGCTGATAAAGGAAGGTGATTTCCATCACTTTATGACAAGGCAATTATTGTAATGCCGTGGAGCTGAAATTATTTTTTCCCTCTCCACAGCTAAAGCCAACGTGGCTTAATTTTGACTCACTGTTTCATCATGGTCTTGCTCTGCAGTTCGGCAAATGAAGCAATTAGCGAATCGAGCTAACAGTAGCATAGTAATGAAACCACACATAACACTGTATCATTTTCATAATCCTCATCGCTATTAGGTTTCACGTTGCTAAATTGTAGCGCAGCGCTATATCGAACTGTATAATTTCGTTAATCTATATACCGATTGCATTTTACAGTGCATAAAATGAAAGCAATTTTGGAGGCAAGCATTTATAAACAGCGGCATTGTTTAAAATCGGGAGGCCTGTAAAGCCGTGCTGTAGCCTAGGTAGTACAGTTTGGACTTCTGAGATTTACATCTAAACGCAGGTCACGGTCTTTCTTTCCGTTGTGGGGAGCACTATCATGGCTTGGAGTTTTGTAAGCATGGGCAGATTGCCTTTAGCGGTTGAGAAACAGAAAATAAACAGATAAAGAACTATACGAGATGTTCCCTTTAAATAGAACATTAGTCACAAACCTAACCATTTCTAACCATCCAATTACCATTGTATCAGGTTATTTTTTTAAGCGAAAGATAATTACCATAGCAACAACCAATTTTCTCTGGGCGCGTAAGCTTGTTAGCGCCGTGCTACATGAAACCGATCCCTACGGTTATGGTCTTTAAGGGCTGATAAGGACGTATCCAGCTGCAGTTATTTAATATTACGGTATAATTACTTTGTTTCGCTGAATAGACTTGGCTCAGTCAACTTGGCGACTTTAGTTGGTATTGTATTGTATTGTATTGTTTTTTTAATGTAAAGAGCTGTACTCACAGCTACGAGTTATAGACTCCAACTATCGTGTTATAGGCTTACTGAAAAATATCATTCGTTTACAGCCGAGACCCCCCACCTTTGGCCATCCCTGATTGCTTTCAGTAATTGCCTTTAAACTCCGGGACTTTTTGTGCTGCACAAGAACAGACTGCCTCTTGAAAGCTGTCTCCGCCGTGCCGCTCTTCCTCACGGGAGAGCCGCGAGTTTCACGGGTCTTGATTAATTTCCGTTTGTACCAGCTCGCGATCCTATCTGGGACTGAGCAGGAACCAGCAGTGACCACGGCGGTGGTTGAGTTTAGGAATTGGCTATACTAATAATGATTCGTCTCACGCAATTGTATCAGAGATTTAAAAACTCCTTTTTCTTTTCTTTTCTTGGAAAGTAGCATTAAATCGTGACTAAGTATGCCCTACAGCGGTGGGAACCATGAAAATGCCATGGCAACGGAGGAGCGTTGTGGGCACAGTGCCGCCCTCATCAGAAATACCAAACTTCTTCTATGGTCCGTCTGTTATCAATTAGGGGGCTTATTAGCATGTATGAGACCCGGTAGTCGGCAGAGGCTGAGCAACACTCAAGGGATACATTCTTGTACCCGAGTTAACCGGCATTGTACATTTTATCACACAGTCGCATAACTTAATGTTTGATGACTTACCGTTGAAAACCTCTGGAGACCTCGATACATAGCGCTCCCTAGCGCCCTGATTCACTTAGTGATCATCCGCTATATTTTTCCTTTTTTTTTCTTTCCTGCAACGACAGAAGTTGCGCGCGCCTAATGAAACAAATGACCCTCGATTTTGCGCGTAAAGCGTGAATATAAGGGAACAGAGAAGGACTGGTTTATATCGTTTGTTCATAAATCATCTCACTTAATCCAATCCCCTTCCCTCAAGTATTTAATTTTTAAAGTATTTTCAAATGTGGTAAGTTGATTGATCATTCAAGAGAATTTAAAATAAGTTAAAATAATAGGGACTACAGTACAGAGCAATGCAATGGCTTCTGAAACAGAAATCCTTGGAACTAAATGTTGTACGCAAAAAAGCCTTTCGTCAATATTATTTTTCCTTGTTTTTTTTTTTATCTCGTATTGTTATTTATGTTGACATCAGTCTTAGATTCAGAAAGCTTTATGGTGCAGGAAAACGAGAACACTTAATGGGAGCTTAATGTCGTGGTGGAAAGAGCCAGTAAAACATCGGTGGGGATCACCGGAAGGCAAGTGTTATGGGTGTAAAATAACACGTAGATGATATATAAATTACTACAACACCAGTGTTTTGAAACCTATATGCGTTTGCGACTGAATGACTATGTCATTCGCATAAATTACCCTAGTCTCGTCATTTAGCATTTAAACAGCAATGCTCTCAGCTCCCTGTCCTAAAGAATGGCGGGAAACACGCTTGCGTAATATCAAATTGTCTTTCTTGGTTTGTCTCTAGTTTGCCGACGCGTGCAGAATATGAGCTATGGGAGTTTGTTCAGGTTTCTCCGGTTAATTGTTCACTGTTCATGTCTGGGCGTCATTGATCCTTATCGATGTCCAAGAGCTGTCTGTCATATGGGTCAACAAATTATATATAAGTGACTTCATTAATCATTCATTTCTATTTGTCATGCACAAAATAATTCCTTTCTGACCAAGTGTTATTTTCATGGAAAGTCATAGCATAACGTAATCGTCACATGACCCTGCACCACCCACATGTTTTCTTTCCAAGCCACCTCTTGATGGATGTTTTTCAATATCAATGCAATGCTATTTGAGAGAGAGAGCTGGAAACCCCTCAGACACTGCTGACCAACACAAAACTCAGATGTTCATAATTATTAAAAAGACCATGATAGCAATGAGACAATCTGGTCGAACGCTCATGTTTGGCTATCCAGTTATACTCCTGGACGTGCCATCTGCTTATATCTAAATGTGTATTCAATGAGAAACCTGGAAACGTCTTTCAAAGCAAAAAACTGACTATCAATTGGCAACGTTTCATTGAGTAATTACCCATTTATGGCAACAGTTTTATTGGTTTAGGTGAGGAGAAGGCATTGAACCCCCAGACACTGTTGGCATGCTAGGGCCTTGGGTCCCCAGATGTAATCAGCGCAATGTTTACTAACCTTCTATTTCTGTGAGTTATTTTGCTCTGTATATACTCATATATATACTGCTGTAGTTGGAATTGTGACAGTTTAAAGTTTAAGTTGCTCATCTTAAAACAGTTATGGTTATGGTTGAGTTATTATTTCAATGGATGTCAGCGAGAATTTATGTATACCGAAAATGTATGTACCCCAAACCACGATCATAGACCTGATTCTAGTAATCCTTTTAGAAATTTGATATCAACCATTAATTTAAGTTTTCTGCCAAAGTTATGAATCCTGGGGAGGGTGAGGAACTATGATCAGACCAGCTTTAGCCCCAACGGGAGGAAAGGCTAATCCCTTTCACTGCATTGGGAGTTTCCAGTGTGCCCGGGAAGCCTATACAAGACGCTTGTTTGCGACAAGTGGGGAAAAACTCTGCCGATTTCCCCAGCTCAACCCAGGCGGCTTTCAGCCAATTGTGCTGCCTCGCTCTCGTGGTCAAAAGCCGGCATTACGGCAATTCCAGCTTATAAGGCTCAGTTTGCATTCCAGCAAGTGCCGTCGCTGACTGAGCTACTTGGTAGGTCCAGAAATGGCACAGTGTGATAATGCATCTCGGCTTTACTTCATGAAATCACCCCACCACCCCAAATTTTTCTCTACCAAACCAAATCTCCTCCTTGCCCCCCATGGCCGGATACAGAGGGGTGCAGAGTTGGGCTACGCCCTCACCCCCCTTCTGACTTCACCCAAAAATGAACAAAAATGAACAACGTTACATGTTTAGATTATATACCATCATGATACCCCACAGAAATTTTCACTGCACCCCAAGTCAAAGCAGGCTGTATCCGGCCCTGTTGCCCCCCATTTCTTTTTACAAATTACTAGCAATGCAGCTTATAGCAGAGATTCTGAAGCACTGGAAAAGCACGCCCCACATGACAGTACTGCCAGCTTGCAGGTGCCCTGACACAGACAGGATATTGTGGTCCGCGATGTGTCAAGAAGAATTATAAAAGGGTAAATATTTATTATTAATTATCTTTTAGCCAGGCTCATTATGTAATATTTTAAATTAATTTTACGCACTGCCATCTTGTGGCATAAACGATGTAATGCTGTTGTACGAAACGGCAAAACCTACAAAAAACAAAAATCATCAGGCAAGCTTGAGAATACAAAACTATGACAGTTAATCAGTTATAGCGGGTATCCTTTATTTTCCCACCCCCACCAGTCATAAACCCAGTTATCCCACAATCAAAAATTGATTTATCAGTTGAGAAGAAACACAACCATGCTTGCACAGCAATGATATAAACTAAGAAATCACAAGAAATCACATTTTAAACCATTCGCAGATTATCATTTCAAGTCTCCATGCATTACAAGGTAATTTACAGCATAAAAATGGGAAACTGCTGGAGTTTGAGACAAGGCCTTCAACCACAAGCACAACATGTATATCACAAACTCATAAATAGAATGTTTGAAAATGTACAGTACAACATGTTAGTATTCACAGTCTTAGCTTAGAATTTGTATATAAATATAAAAATTGCTCTGTGCTTATTTTAAGTCTGTTTTGTTTTAATTGGAGTCGTTCACACAGTTCTAACTATTCTGACCACATATACCCAATTAATCCAGACTTAGGCCGCTGTTGTGAGAAAGCAGCTCGCTGTACATGTGTGGTAATGGAAAAAGAGTTAATTGGCGGGTCACATGTGGACAAAGCAAAGGCAAAAAGGGACCAATCACCAATTTCATAAGCTACCCACAGACTTCACTACAGGCCAAAAGGAGTCACTTTATTATTCGTACTGTAAAACAAAGACTGAAAAGGCACAACCACAACCGATCTCTATAAAATACCCTGGTAACCCAAGTCTCATCTTTTGTAGACAAAGAAAGAATAATCAGTGGTTGGTATAACCATTACCGTACACTAAAATTTTCAGTTGACAAGTCAGCATTAATACTTCAACCTCCACCATTTGCTGCCAGACTGAAGAACATGCCCACCTTGGAGATAAGTCACACAAAGGACCTGTCTAAACAATTGTAACAGGAGGCTTCTTGCACTGTCTGAAGCCTTTCATATGTCGATGTTTAGTGTCAACAAAGCGATGCCACACCTTGTGGAAATTGCGTTTGCCTCAGTGTTTAGACATGGCGGGACGCGAAGACGAAGGTTCATCTTATCTTTGTCCCTCTTTCCTCGGAAGCCTAGCCAGCAAGGCCTGGTGATCCATGTTGACGCTAGCCAACAAACCGCCAGTGTTGCCCTCGGACCCGGTGTAATCTATTTCCTCTCCCTTCAGGGTGGTCATGTGTCCACCGAGTGCCTTCAAGATGGCATTTCCTGCACAAATGTCCCATTTTTTGATGTAGGTGACATGGAGGTACACATCTGCTTTATCAGATTTCTCATCTGTTGGGTTCAACAGAGCGAGGACCTTGTAACCTGCAAGACCGGAAAGAACAACCACATCACAAAGGCACAGGGCAAATTATATTGATTATTACTACGGCTATCAGGGGTACCAAAAGATACATTAGCACTGTGAGTTGTAGGTACATTAAAATAAAGGCATGCGTTTACACTGACTGCATGAAGCATTTAATCTCTAAACAAGCTGTCGAACATAATCCATTAATGACAAATGACAATGACTTTAATACCTGCGCCCCCTGCTGGAATAATTGTCGTGTTGTTACCAAACGCGGCTTCAACGAAGCCCTTCACTTTGCCGGCGTGAGACCGCGACACAATGACCTGCGGCGATTTTTCGTTGTATAATGAATCACGAGGCTTCACGTTAGAACCAGCGCCGACCATCGCCCATGCTGAGAGGGGGGGAAAGGTCAACCGTCAGAACTTTTGATTTAACATTCAAAATTAGCGGTGGCAACCGGCCAATTTGCTTAATTTACATTTTAGTTGCTTTAATTTTACTGAACCTTTTTGTTTCAAGCCTGTCACCTTAATCACCAGCTGCCCTGTGAACTTAAAATAAGAATAAATGATTCCGTGGAAGAAATCAAACATACGTACCTGTATAGTTTGTAAACGGTTTGTGAATTACGCCTATGACAGGTTCGCCGTTAACGGCAACACAAACCATTGTTGTGACATAATGCCGTAGATTCTCTGTCAAAAAGAAGAAAAAACTAAAACCGTGGAACAAAACAGATAAACATACACTGGTTTGTAAGCGCTCTATGAACTTCAAATCACCATTAAAAAAAACACGAGGTTCAAATGAGTCACCACCTGTGTACTCCTGAGTGGCATCCAGGGGGTCAATCCACACAGTGATGCTATCGGCAGGCACGACCCTACTCTTGGTGATGACATGCGAAATGTCACCTGGAATCCCATGGTGCCAAGTAATAGGCTCCACTACCGCATCGTCGTGTTCCTCTGAATTTACCTAGTGGGGCCAAATTTCGCTAGATTAAAACCGTATTGAACGGACAGGTGGTTAAATGCCATAGCGTTACGATATTATAGTTTCTAAAACTAAAATACGAGAAGGCTTAAACAATTTCTACTTGGACTACAACAGTCTACTGTCAAAATCAAGCTCAAAGTTATATAATGATTATATTGCGATGCAATGATTACGTTTGACATTTTACATTTTAAAAAGCAAACTGTCACGTTTGTAAATACGAAGAGTTGGTTCCAAAGCTCACTCAGATTTTAGTTAAGCAGCCTTCGTCAGAAACATTTGAATATTTGAATACACCCAACTAACTGACATTAAATTGTATTAATCAAGCTTAAAAGCTTATTTCACCACACTGCTTCAAACGATACCAATGTGAACATTTTTTTTACTTCACCTTTATGAAAGGATATGTATTTTTTATGATGTGATACATCTTTCGGTGAGAGTGCAAATCTCCCAGTGTTAGCTTTTCGATCGCTCCTTCCTTGGTTTCCCCTTTTGATTTCTCTTCTAACGCGTTTTCCTCTCGGATTCTTTTCACCTCTCGACCACCTTGAATTGCCGCTTCCACAGAAAGAGCAAGTAATTCCCTTAAATCGACGGTTTTCAGTTCGCCAAATTCAGCTATTCTGCTGGCTATGACTCCAGAATAAAGGTGGTATATTATGCCGAAACCCAACAAACAAATTGCAGCTACCCCAAACGGGGACACCCGGATGCCCATTGGAGCCATTAAGATAAAAACAGAGTCAGAAGCCCACGCTAAAATAATTTTAAAGCAACCCAGAAAGACCGCCGGTAACTAACTACGCCTTGGACATAACTACAGACTACTTGCCTTGGTTGCCAGATAGCCGGCTTCACGAAAACTGGCAAAGGCTAAGATAGCTTATTTACAGTCAGTAGCCTATATAGTACTTATCCTTTCGGTTACACGTCCACGCTGGCTTAGGTGAAAGGGCAGTTGTGTCTTTCTTTTTCCAGGTCAAAATTAAATATGTTAATCTTTCATGGTTGAAAGCCAAAAATTCCATAAATGGGGTACTGCTACCACCTACAGCATAGGAGGCTAGCTTCTTTGAATATCAGAAGGGAAACAAATTAGCTTTACACTACATTCCCGCTCAATCTACTTACTAAGCAATTGATTGTTTTTATAGACATAACTGGTTAAATAACGTGATTGTATACAAAACGAACTAAATATGTTGAAGCAAGAATATGCAAACGCAAACCCAAGACCAGTTCCAGTCGTCCTTATTTCGGAGTGAAAGAGATACAGTAGGACCGAGAACCGAGTCTGCCATTCATTAGGAGACGACAAACATCATTAATAGCGCTTCTTATTCCCGTAGATCCGTAGATGCCGTAAATGTAGGTATGTGTTTGTGCACTTCCTACTAAGAAACAGAAAGCACATTGGAGTTGCGCCCGTGTGGCGATGCATTCCGGAAGAATCCGGGGATATTTCCGGTTCAATCTGGAACCTAATCTAACAAATAATTGCAGCAAAAAATTTAAATAAACTACAGCCTTCAGCCGATCAGCCTTGATAACGACGGGCTACAAAACACATGCAACTATTGCTCTGGGTGTTCAATCTTGGTCATTGCGGCCGTAGTTTTCGCGGGTTTTCTACACTTGGAAAAAAACAGGCTGTTGAATGTAGGTACATATGTAATGTTTTTAATTACCACAATTAAGAGGCATAGTGGAACGATATCCCTCAGACACTGCGACCCGCGAGAACCAGGATTGAATATCCCTGGTATATGGGGTAAACAAGAAACAAAATACGATTGATGTGGTCTGCCAAATTGAGGAAGTTTCACGCAATAACACAAGTCCTGTGAATTACTCTGTCCACCACTAGATGTCATCTTATCCCAATTAATAAAACAAAATCATACATCTACATCGATCCAATCTGCCCATTTCGTTTGGCCCTAGAACAGGGTCTAGGCAACCCTTGCTCTCGCGTATCATTCTGTCTACAGGTTTCTGAACAATCTCCCATTAGCAGCTGATTTACCCTTGGAATCACCTGGATGTTATAATCAAAATTATTTAATAATTAAGAAGTGATGTGAAAGATGAATTTTTCTTTCTATATGTCCACCCTGAGTAAGTAATTTTGTAGGGAAGATCGCTTAGAATCTCTTCGCTCTGACTGTGCTTTGTGTGTGGAAGTGAAGGGAACCAGGTTCGATTCCCAGTTAAATGTCCTGTAACATCGATTACATTGGTGTTGTGTAACTCGGATACTTGAAGACTGATACTTTGTGTTTTGAGAACAAGTTTGCCATGAACAGTGAAGTCCCTTGAGTCGGACACAAGAGTATGACTGGTTCACGGAGCAAGTGAGTTTGGCCTTTAGCTCAATGAGCAAATCCTTTCTCCTACAAGAGGTCGTGCCTAGGGTTTTGGCAGTAAAGGGACCCAGATTAATTCCCAGTCAGACGTCCTGCATAGTGTAGCACGTTGATTACACTTTTCCAGGTAGAATAGAATACTATGGGAAGTTAACTACGTTGTCTGAGCCATTCCAGAAAGAGTCATAGAACTGGGAGTAAAGTCATTTGTGTCCATAAATTCCTGTTTTCCTGTTTACAGACTATGTCTGAGGTCGTTATCATGCAGGTCCTTAGTGAGGTGCTTTGATCTGAGGCAGCAGGGGGTGCCTCGTGGAGGCTGCCAGGGACTGGGATTAATCAGCGCCGGGTTGAGTTTCCCTGGGGATGCTGGTTAAAAACACGGAGCCGGCATCGGCAATGACCTGGTCTGGCAGTGAGGTGAAAGCTCTGCTGTCATGGCAACGGAAGGAGGATCAGTCTTGAGAGAGAGCATTTGTCATGAAGATTCCTTGCTAAAGCTGTTTCTAAAAGAATTTCAATAGCTGTCCCACGGCAATGAAAGGTAGGGTCTTTTTACGGTTAACTGTGGGGAAATCAACGACAAACCCAGCACTGGATGTTAGCTTAACAGCACATTCCATCTTTTACAGTTTGTACATCACTTTCTTAGATCCTGTAGAGTGGGGAAATGTGAGGACTCAAGCCCTTTCAATAAATTAGAAAGATTTATCTTAAAGTCCTGTAGGATTTCATTTGTTTATATGGCATGCTAGTAGTGCTAGTATTGAATTCCATTGACAGTCGTGATAGAGGAGAGAGACTTTCTTCTGAAAGATGAATGTTTATTTGTCAAGGTTTTATTTTCCCTTCCTGAAAATGTGTTATTCATAAGAGGGAAGATGGAAAAAGTCTTTGACGATAGATCTTTGTACTCTGGGCAGATATGTGGGGCTGGGAACCCAAGAGCTGCTGGCGGTGGAGGAGCAGACATTGCCATGCTGCATGGGTCTGGCTGCGGAACTAGGCGTTCAGTAATCTGCTGGTTTGATCTTCTCGACAACAGATGGTAAGGAATGTTGCAGATCAAAATGCCTCCTTGAACTATGGTCCGGTACAGTACTGAAGTTTTTCAAGACCAGCTTGGTTATACAGGTGACAAAATTGTTTAGCTTGTCCACAAAAACAGGAACTGAGCCAATTCGTTACCATCTGATTCTTCTTTAATGTACCTCTAGGACTTACAAATGTTGTTTTGGCTGTTTGTAATTGCGACATGGTTCGATTGAATGGTGAGAATTCTGTTAACCTGTGTGGAGATATACTTTCAACTGATCATATTTATAGGCTTAAATAGCTACAGATGACTGACCTAACCTATCCTGACTGAACCTATTTTAACAAATTATACATTATTGTAACATCAGAGGATTCCTAAAGAGAAACAAATATCAAGACATCTGGAACAGACATAGGAGGATGCTCCTTTTTTTCTACCATACTTGCCATTGCCGGCTTATTAGCCTGGGTGTTAATCACACGAGATCAACCCATCACAGCCTCCATGAGTTTTAAAGTGTAGACCTATCAGTATTTCTCTGTTTAATATGCTAAATTACAAGTTCTGTTAACATCTGAGAGGAGTGATCTGCTTTTAGCAATTTTCATTGAGTTACTTTAGTTAAGTAAAAGTTATAGTAGAAAAGCTTTAGTGTGGCTTAACTTCTAACTTGTTCCAGTTTGAAGTAATTGCTAGCTTTGCAAACTAATAGCTTCCCCAACACCGTGTGTTGTACATGTGGGTCGAAACAATCAAAGCTGTGTTTCTCTCAGTGCAAACCTTTTTTTCCACTGAACTATTCCGGACACAATCTCTGACTTTCCCTACAGGGAAAACTCAGGAAATGCTCCAGACTTCAGGGTGGCCTGTATGTTATAGTCGTATACTCGTCATATTCTCCTATTCAAGTTCGGAAAAATGGATCAGCAGAAAACCCGCAGCATTTGGATGTCGCTGCTCTGTCTAAACATCCAACGAGTTTGAAAACCTCTCCACGTCTGAGTTCCATTCCCTCGGATTTTGTATTCTAGTCTGACTTGGCATTTCCGTCTCTAACCCCCACACCCTCCTTTTTCATCGTAGGCAGGGAAGAAATGACTGGTCTCTGAGTTACGTTGCTGGGATACTGAATCTTGTTTCTGGCTCTAACCCCACCTGGCTCCATGCTCCGAGGCAGTGGTCCCACACACGGATGACGGATGGAGCAGCTCATGTGGGTTCGAACTGGAAACAGTCACACCTTTCAGAGCAAGCCCTGGCCCCCGTGCATCAGCTTCACCATTCATACAAGCGTAGTGATGTTGTGCGCATGTGTGTGCACGTGCACGTGATTGTTACATAAGTGTTTTGTGTGTGTGTGCACGTTTGTGTTATATATTGTGTGTGTGTGTGTGTGTGTGTGTGTGTCCGTTTTCATTCGCAGAATGATTAATGCAAGTCTGTTTATTTTGGGTTGGGTTTCGGATTCTTCCAGGCAGACATGATATGAGGACGGTTCCAGGGCCAAGCTTCATAAATCTGTGGCACGAGATGAAAAACATTAACTATCCAGGCAGCTTCTATGCTGAAATGTACTTTAAGACATTGTGGATTACTACTGAAAACTACTGGTGCACAGGACTGCAAGTTAATGTGTTCATTACACGTATGTTTAAACAAAAAGATTAAATTAACAGCAGTCACATATACACTCACAATGAGGGGGTTAAAAATGTACTTATCAAAGAATTGGGGGCTCTGATGAGGTGTCTAAAACGTATTCCGCATTGCTTTTAAAGGGTAGGATTCTGTGGTCATGTTGATGTATGCATAAAGCCCTCCTTGCACTGTGAGGGTGGCAGGACTGCCACGCAGACTGAAAGCAATGTCAGCGTGGAGCTGTAAGTCCCAGGTGTCTGGTAACAACTGTAACAGCGCCTGACGCCTGCTTAAAGAATGTGGGATTCATCTTGCCGGTTTTTGCGACGAGGGTCATCACGCTCTACTCGAAGGCAAGGTTTTGGCAGCTGGCTTACCAGCTTTACTGTCCCGAGGATCCATGCTTGTGTCTCAGGATTTCACAGCTGTGAAATGGGGATCGGTTTTTGATAAGTGACTTTGCAGAATGTTTGCATGAGAATCTTGTTTTTTAAATTTTTTTTATTGGCATGCCGTCACAGCTGATGTTTAAGAGTCCAACCCTGAAGAGAGGGTTTTGGGAAGCACGGTCTGAAACTCTACCAGGTGACCGTTTCCTAAAGTACAGCTCTCTTCACCGAAGGAGGGGAAGAGATGTAGGCCACCGATTATGTCTGAGAATATATGCGTCCTGGTTACCCGCCACGGGGGAACACGGCCTGATTGAGGAACATAGACACGTCATCACTAACCAGTTCCATATGGACAGAAAATGGAGCAGCACTTTTAGTCACTGATCGCTTTTAGTACGTTAGACCATCTGGATTTCATTCCTAGCTTCAGTTTTCTTTCCTTTTTTTGATTCAATCCCTCTTGGTACTTAAGACCAAAAAAAAAAGTTATTTAAGTACTCTGAGAGTAAACGCAAAACATGAAAATCAAGTTGTGTCGAATCTATAAATATTCAGAAAAAAAAAAAACCTATCATAATTGATTGCAAAATGTACCTTTCACTGAAAACCAAGCGGGTCACGAAGGTCTTGTAAAAATAACTTTAATAGTTGTCAGAATGTTCATTAAATGTGAGGGAATACGTAGAATTTCACCTCCTGCTTAATTAAGGGTTTATTAATCTATTGCTCTTGTTGACGACTCTTTCCCTAAAACTTCGGTTTTTTTTCTTTAATTTGAATAAATTCAAGTTGGACACTGCAAACCTGCTAGCAAAGAGCAGGCAGCTATTCCCTGGAGGGTTCCCAGGGTGGTCGGAGAACAGTATGTCCCGCACAGTTGCCTGCTGGGATACCGCTGACCTCCCACTGCTTAGCACCACCCCCACCTCCCTTTACATGCAGCATGGCCTGCTGGGATACCTCTCTCCTTCCCCTGTAAAGCGGTCCACTGAAGTGTTTAGCTTTCTTTATGAAGCTGACATTGAAAGAAGATTTATTGTGAAAAATATGCTGTGATGCAATAACCCCAGCTTTCATACAGACGGATGCCATGCTGATTCTGCATCGATGGACACAGTCATCTCAGTCTCCAATATGAACACCAACACAAAGCTTCCCTCTGTGAATCGATGCAGGAGAGTGGGCTGTTGTTTTGGTAGTCTTTCACCACTCACAGTTGGGTTGTCAGAGTGTTTATTAATGTAGATTACATCCTAAAATCAACTCTCAGTTTATGATTATGTTGATGGGAAAAAATGTTTTGGGATTGTGCTTCCGTATTGCCATGCACTTTCATTTGATCTTTCTCAAGGCATATTAACTTATTTGGCAGATGATTTTATCTGGAGTGACTGACAGGGAAATCACTATTTACACCCAGTGTCAGTTGTTATCATAATCTCAGAGTTTAAACCATTTTAAACCCTTGTCCCCAAAAAACCTCCAGCCCTGTGGAACAGATGTTTTGAAAGTCTTTTCCCGAGACGGTTACACAAGGGGCAGTTTCCAGAATCCAAGGTCTCTTCACCTCGGGTGACCGCATGCAGAATATAAATAAACAGGAGAGATTTTGACACAGTGAGGTGTGACGGGTACAGTGAATCATGTCTCTGCTGTTTCCTGGCGCTGTCTGTCTCCAGGGGAGGCTGGTTTCGGCAGGCACTTCCTTCCTAGAGGAGGCCTTCCCTTGCCAGTCTGAGTGGCCCACTGTTGAGAAACGCGCAAAATATGTTGGCTACATTGAGTTAGCCTGATTTGTGTAATGTAGAGAGGGGGTGGGGGCACCATAATTTACCTGTGCCCATTTTGCAGGTGTCTTTGAAAAGTCATTAACCACCACCAAGATAAGTGATAATGCATTCACATTTGTTACATGGCATGATAATAATTTTCACAGCTTGTGAAATACCATTAAAAGGAATCAAACAAGATAATCCTCATGCCAATGTGCGAGATTTTTATATTTCCTGAAGGTTTTCAGCTGCATGGATGATATACGTCTGTATCATTAAACTGAACACAGTGATTCAGTGATTATTACGCTGCATTATAATAGTAAAAAGCATATAGTAAAAATATCTCAGCAGAACACAATCATTTTATTTTATTGTTTTGATATTTGATTTTTAACCACCCTTTAGTCTTTTTGCAAGTTATCCACAATCCATCTTACTTGTTTTGAGAATTAATTTTTTTCTCTGACCTGATTTTACTGGCTGCCTTATACATAAGGAATAACATTGTTAAAGTTTACAGCCAAAACTGCAGGGTTGTCCCCGAAGACACGAGTGTGAAAATATATTATTGACTTGTGTTGCAGTTGTAAATGGTGGCCTAATTCCAGGTGAATATCCCCTGGTCAGTGCCATTGATCCACTACTGCAGTGTGTGCAGAATCACAGCAAGCTATTGAAAGACAAATAAATATTGCAGGTCACCGTAATTTGCAATATGTAAATCTGCTTATAAAATTTGCCAAATTACCAGAACATCCCATATCAACTAACAATTAGGATTAAAAACACGGAATCGTGCTGTCATCATGAAATCCGGAACCTCGTAAGACAGTTCTGTGATGTTGCAAACCATGTGGACATTTAAGCTTTGATGGGTAAAAAGGCAACTCCTTTAGATAATTAACTGCTGCGCTTTCCCACACTTTACATTTTCTCCCAAGAACACGACCTCACTGTCCATTTTACACATAACAGGCACGACTGATAGAGGCCTTCAGTAACTAACTGTTTCATGCTGGATCTGCCGCTGTGATTTGCTGTTAAAAGCCTGATTGGTGTGCTCACTGCACTCACAAAATGCACTTTGGACTAAATATTTCTGGCATCCTTAATAAATGTGCAAAGTCATTAATAAAAGAGAAACAGCTGGTGGCAGTTGGTTCTATAGTGATTAAGGTGGCAGGCTTTTAACCGAGTGGTTGCTGGTTTAAGTCCTACCACAGCTGTTGTACCCTTGAGCAATGTACTAAACCTGAATTGCTTCAGTAAAATATCCAGTGGTATTAGTGGATGAATGTAGAAATTGTAAACTGTGTAAATTGCTTTGGAAAAAATTGTCGAACCAAATTGTTTGGCTAGCCTGCCAGCCCCCTTCAAAATTCAAAAAGCTGCTGCTTGGGTGGTCTTCAACCAAAGGAAGCCATCAAACTGGCTCCCTGTTGCAGCTTGGATCCACCATAAGATCCTCACCCTCGCTCACCAAGTTACCACTGGATCAGCTCCTGGCTACCTCTGCATGCTCATCTTGCTGTACATCCCCATCAGACCCTTGTGATCCTCCACAGTAGGGCGGATTCAGACATCATCAAGTCGACTTTTCTTATCACTCGCACCCAAATGGTGGAACGCCCTACCTGACAATCTTAAGTTTCGACTGCCTTCAAGAGGAAACTGAAAACTTACCTCTTCCAGCAATACCCAAGACCGGATTTTATTTATTTGTTATATGCTTATTTTGCTTATGCTGTATTGTATGTTAACCCTTAAACTACGGAATAATTATATATGTCGATCTGGAGAAGAGCGTCTGCTTAGTGACTAAAATCTTAAATGTAAACAAAGGAAGATTAGTCAGTATCAACCTGATTGATGTCAGGCATAGGTCTACAGTTAGTCTACAATACTATGAATTACTTGTATGAACATCTGAACAACAAAGCTTAGGCCTATATGAAATTATTTCATTAACTGTCTACTTACTTGTTTTACACAGCCAACAGCCCCATGCATTAAACCGAAGCAGAGCTACATGACTCAAAAGTAGCCTATTTATAAATACGAGCTCACCGGGACCTTAAAGACAGTGCCAGCCAGTCCTGGAAAGTTTGTTTTCAAAAGGTTCAGACCCATTGTTTGGGGTGGGTTTCTTTTATTGACTTTGTGCAACGTTGTAAACTGAAATTCCAAACTCTTGAGAAAATCGTTTAAAACAAGCTTTTTAATATTCTGGTGGAATTTGGCCATGTCTTAATTCCTGTGCACTGCAATTCGTTTTGTACCCACAAACCTGCACACCCTGAATGGTGACCTCTGAAAGTAAGCCTGCAGTTATTTCAGATATATCTGTCATTGTCTTTCTGGTGGCGCAGAAGAAAATATTAGCATTTTATGTTTGTTGGCAAATATTCAGTAGTATTTTAATTTTCACAACTGTGTTTACTGCATGTGCAGATGCTCAACGTGGTAAAACAAAAACAAAAAACAACAACCTCCTTTGTAAGGAACCAAGCCAGTGAGGTTGTTCCTGCCTGCGTTCAAAATTTCAGCCCAGTTTTCGGTTGCTAAGTAACCAAAAAGACTCCCTAACGTGAATCTCACGAGGCCTGTAGCTGGTAACAACTACCCTTACTTAGTGTTGTAAGTGATTCGCATTTTATTTGTCCACAAAAGATTCAAGAGTAGCGATGAAGATAATCCAGGCGTATTTCTATCATACAATTGATTTGAATATAGTTATTTAAAAAAAAACTTGTTTTTATTTAAGACAGAAAATTATCGTTGAATTTGATGTATTCCATACAAACCCATGGCTTAGTAGTAACACCGTTCACAACGAAAGATTTATTTATTTATTTTATTACATGTAAGCGATATTTATTTTGTCTTCCTGTGTAATTGAGTATTTGTCGTATAATATTTAGTATAAGACTACGTTTTTAATATGTAAACAGCACAACCATTCTAAATGTAAATTCATATATTAGGTTGTTATAGCCTTTCGTCATCACTGACACATTCTGCTTCGTGCTGGTCGTTTTGTGTTAGCTTGCAACACCTCTGGTCGTAGGTTTAATTTGAAATCATCACATTGTACCTTCATAATACCGGAGCTCCCATTCATATCGCACAGTAAGTATTCGTATAATTAAATTAAAGGTCGGTCCGTCTTTAGACAATTTTCCGTAACACTTAACAGATAAAGCCAGGACTAAATTGAATCAAACGTTCGAATCCCGCTCTCATAATCCGTCATTCCGCCTGCTGCCCTCGCGCTGGAATCCCCGAGGGTTTATATCGCGATCACAAGAGGGCAAAGACAAAAACAGATTGACTAAAACTAATTGAATCCCGTGCGATGCTTGGATCCCCGAAGCAGACGCCTTTATTCCATAGTAGTTGCTGCGAAGACGGGATCTTAACGTCAGACCCCATCCGAAGCAGACAGGTGGGTTTCCAGTGGAGCTCAATATTCAATTGCACGATATTCAAAGGGCTCTCTTTTAACCCGAATTCCGAACCACCGTGTCTGGTTGTAATCAATCTTGAACAGATGACTTCGGGGCCAATCAGAACAGAAAGTTGTCTCTTAAACAGTGCATTCGAGCTATGAGAGATATGGACCAATCAAAACGCAAGGTTGGTTCATTTTTAACTCCGGGTCTAGTCACCATCTTTCATCGACAGCCTGCAAACCAACTTGAACCTCTACCAAAGGGAAAATTGTTTTATAACTGTACATCAGTCATTGATTTATTAACATATACTTCTTTCTATTATCGACAGCTCAAAGGCATTGAGCCAGAGATAACTTTCTGTTCTGAACGGAAAGAGAATTAGCCCTGAATTAGGCCATTGTCATACTTCTTTGGATTTTAAAACAATTTCACTGGTGACTCGTGCGAGGGGTTTTCTTGTTGTCCTGATTATTTTAATGAAACCATTATCTGCATTTGTGGGTTTCCGTAAAATTCTGGTTCAGCCCTTAGTTTTTGCTTAGGTCGAAGTGGTAAAGTATGTGGTAATGCTTAAAATAAATGCCTATGGTTATTGTGTTGACATTTGGTCACCGAAACCGTAGCAACCCACCGTGGAACGTTTGCAAGACGTTCACAATAATGACCAATAGGTTAAAAGGTGCTATATATTTGGGCACTTAGGTGGCGTACCAACCTTCGTTTTTTATTTCCTTTTTTACGGGTATATGGTGCAAGCTCGTCCACAGTCACGAGACACATGTCAATGGAGTTCCCCCCGAGCTGGCCGAGATGCCGAACTGGTGACTGTCGGACGACCCTTTATGTAAGGTGTTTTTTTCAAGGGATGCCAGAACAGATCCCTCAACGGTTTTTAATAAGAAGTAAAGGGAATGGAAATTTGCAGTAATCCCGTTGCTTCTTTGTATAATGTGCTGCGATTAAGACGTTCTGGGGGCAAAAAAGTAACGGGCATAATTTATGAAAAACCAAAAAGTCAGACATAGTAATATTAGTCCGTGCATGTTAAAAATTAATTTGTTTCTTTTAAAACTCTTTGCTCTTTAACATTTGTTGCTGTCTTAAAAACTGTGTTGGGACGGTTTCTCAACAACTCTTATCTTTACAGTACAAGTTTAATTTTGTTTTTTACTATGTAAACAGCACAACTATTATAAATGTAAAATTATACATTAGGTTGCGATATAGCCTCTCAACTACTACTTACACGTTCTACTACGTGTGTGTCTGATTGTGTTAACGTGCAACACCCCTGGTCATAGGTTTTCTATTTACTCCTCACATTGTACATCAATAACGCCAGAACTCACTATAATGTTGCACAGAAAGCGTTGGTTTCTTTAAATTAAATGGATTTGACTACAAATAAAAACAACATTTTTATTAATTTAACTGTGTATACTTTAGAATAATGGCAGAATTAACCTCTGTATAAAAGCAAATTATAAAAACACCGTAGATACAGTAGAGATGTGATGCACCTATATTATAACAACCAAAACTATACCGAAGAAGAATACATAGGCTAACCCTCTCTCTCGTTTGTTTATTTTGCAGATCAAATCACAGCTGACTTCAGGTGAGTTTTTCCGTTACGAAGGGTTATGAGAATTTAGATTCAGGAAAGTGTAAACGTTGCAAAAGCTATCCAAGGCACCGATTGGGGGGGAACGTTATGAAACAAATATAAATAAACTGTTATTTTTGTGTTTTATTTAATAATACAATCAAATAATAGGTAATCGATATCTAGCCGTGGAGACACAATCAGATCGCTCACCTGTGTCTAAGTTACAAGTGTCTGGCTTATTAAAAAGAACAACACGTTTTTTTTAAAGTAAAATAGGACATGTAATTTAGGATGGTTGTGAAGGAGGCTGATAGTTTACCTAATGCAGGGCAACGACTTAACACAACATTTATTTTTCAACATTATGCTATTATTTTACACATAGGAATGGCATTTTTAATGAGTTTTACATAAAAAAGAAGACGATATCAACATGTTTTCTTTGAACTCGCCCCCCTTCGAAAACATAAACGATTTTTTGGGGGGGGTGGCGTGCTAACAGCTATACACTACACGAGCAGATTCAAACCACTGCTCTTAGTGTTATACTTGAAAGGTGGCTATACGAGTAAGGTCGTAAAATATTTTCCCGGCGTCTACTTTGCTTGCACAGTCAAGAAACATTAAGGTAGGTGCTCGTTTGCTTTTAATCGGTCTGCATTCAGTGATATCCAGCATTTTCCCTACTAAAATCAAGAAGCTAGCTTCTCTATAATCTCAGTGAGAACCATTCTTCGGTCGCTTGCTAGCTAGCTAACAGTATTCTTTTGTTCCTTCGGCTGTGGGCATGTATTGTGCCGCAGTTCATACACCTTTCTAGACGTCTAATTACTAATTTAACCAAGAACATTAGGTAAAATACGAAATGACAACTGTCGTTTTCACGATGGGCTTGTATTGTCGTTTAAAACATGATTATATTTTGCCAGCCAATTAGCTAGTCACCTAACAGTTAGACTGGAGATTCTTAAATTTCATCGCAGTTGCGTTATATCGGTATATTACGTAGCCAGTTAATATTTTTCAGTACACCGCTTGGCCAGGTGGATGTTGGCATGTCAGCGATGGTTTATTACATTCAATAATTTATATAAATGTAACATTTGGGCTTTTACAGTTTTTGTCAGTAATACATTACTGGACGACCAACGACATTGTTTAATCAGGAAAGCTTCAGGCTATTTGGTTATTTGGATGGGGTTGTCAAGTAAAACTGTTGCAGGTGAACAGTCATTTAAATCACCCTAGTCAGATCTGATAGTCGGCTGAGGGTGGTGCGCTCAAGTGGTATAGAGCACAGAAACAATGTAAGGAAGTTTGGTGTAGATAATGTTCCTGTCACAGCCTGTGTGTCAGCAGAATTTGGAGTCTGCAAAACCATCATTGTTGTCATTATTAGCGGACGGTTGGGAAGTTAACGTATGTATTTATATTTTGGCGATAAGTAGCACACAATCGCCAGGTTTATTTAATGAAACGTTTTTGGCTTCGCTCAGACGGTATCTGCAACTGCTAACTGTAATCGCCTGGTTGCTTTTTTATGTGTGCGTTTTGCGTGAATGTACACCTGATGTTGTGCTCAGTGTTGAACACACCCATCTCTGGTTACCTGTATCGTTCCGTTTGGATTAAAATGTGTCCTCACTGAGAGAAACGCATGCGTGGATTGTAAACAGATACATGCACGTGGTATATATGTGGAAGTATTATGTATACATTGGCACCTGAGAGAATTTGACCCCATATTTAAATCGACCGAGTTGGAGCTGTTGGAGTGCGTGGGTGTGGTTAGATATGTTAATCCCTTTATTTTTAATATCTGGTGGTGCCATAAATATCCTATGTCCTATGTGGTCCTATGTCCTGTGTGTCTGTGAGAGTATTAGATATGAGAGGTTAGCTCTTTTGTGGAACTTTTCCGGGTTGTGCTTGCGACTCCTGCGGTGATGTGGGGCACAACTGGCAGACTGCCATCCAGTGATGGACGGGGGCTATTCGGTAAGGGTTTATTCTGCCCCATGCTAACGAGTTGGTCTAGTTGGAAGAGGGAGGCACCTCTACAATCGCCGTTTAACCTCCCTGATGGCTGCATAGTGTCACAGAAGTTGATGAAACCCAGGTTTGGGGTTTTGGGACTTTCAAAGGGGGCTTGATTTATAAAAAAAATAATTTGGGATGGGGGAGGGGTTTTTCATTGGTTCCTCCTGATACTGTCCTCTGAAGTGAAGAGTGAAAAATGGGCTTTGGAGCTGCCGTTTCCTCATCGTTCACCAAGGTCATTGTGAACCCAGAGGCCTTACCCTTTTCTTTAGTGTTAGAGGAAGCCAGAATTTTGTGTAGGAACTTTTTTCCTGGGTTGACTCAGAGTTTGGGTCATAGAGAACAACATTTTGTCAAGAGCTGTGCTTTAAGACCAGTTCCTTCAGGGGTTGAGATGCTGAGAGGTACAAAATAATTTAATGTGGATCTAAGGTCTTGAGTTTAATTTACTCAAGTTTTCATTGGGGTGAATTCGATATTTGAAACATGCCCATAATTTATTGAGTCTCTCGTGGTTCAAGGACGCTGAAGCATGTGTGTAATTAAAACCCTGCCATGTTTCACTTTCTGAGTAAATCGGCCCTCCATCCGTCGATGATGACTCAGAGCAGATAACCAGCCCTGCAATTCGTAAAAGGCTTCTAATGCATTGTTGAGGATTTCACATCAGATGGTCCCATTCCCAGCGAATGGTCTGTGGGCGTGCAGAACGCTTGGCTCGAGGTTTTCGCTGTGCTGTGGAGAAACCGCAGTGACCCCCCCCACCCGCTGATAAGCTTGCCCTAAACTTGTGTAAACCACGTCGTAGTGGTCCTATCAAGCACACCTACTGTGTTACTGTGTTGTAAAACCGGACGTTCTCAGCGATGTGTGGACGAATATTAAAATTCCACTTACTTTGTGACCGCAGTTTTAAGACAGATGCAGCTTCAGATTGTATAAAAAGATAGGATAGGATTTCAGGATACAGTGTATTTATTAGAGTAGCATTACTTATGTGATTACAGAACAGTAGATTACGTTATTAGATTTATCATCATCATTATTATTAGTACATTCTACTCTGCAAAGCGTGCATTTTAAAATGTAAACTAAGGGGATGTCCTGCTGTTTATCGAAGACTCATGGCGTTTAATCCATTCCAGCTGTGGGAATCGGAGCTTGTTGCTGTTACCCCGGGCGGGTTTTTGAACCCCGAACCTTGTGTCTTTTGGCAAGGTGCTGCTCTCTCTCCTTGTATGCTCTGCGATGAATATCGCAGAGCGAGACAATCCCGTGATCTGGCCCTCCTTCCTGGTCTGCGGTGGAGAAGGTGCGTCGTGGACTGTGCTGCAAGCATCTCTGTTTCTCCATGTCCTCTTAAAGAGCAGCGTCATCTCTGACAGGAACGCTTGCTGCTTCGGGGTGCGGCCTGGAGGGTGCCTTGCACAAAGGAAAGTTAATGCCAGATCATGACCACATCTCGCCCCCAGAGAGAGGACCGGCGGCTTTGGATTATCAGGTAATCCTCTGGTCAGGTGGCACACAAGGCGTTTCTACAGGCTGTGGTTAATAAGCTGAATTTTACTTCAGCTTTCTTACCACGAAAGCTACTTATTTCTCCCCCCTATATGAGACTGGAGGTGGGCTTCCCCCATGAGTCCACAGACAGGTGTGAAACTGGCTGTCCAATAACTGGCTGTCTAATAAAAAAAAATAAAAATCCTGTTCTTCATTATTGAAATCGTTTTAAAATGTTAGCAAGTGTTTTCAGCCGGATTTTGGAACTTACTGAACCGATGGAACACAATGTGGAAAACAGAGGTTCCCTAGGCAGGGACGTAAGGGAGATGTCCCGGGACAGCCCTGGTACAACAGCGGCGAGGATGGCAAACCGAGCGCCCGAAACCCCATGGGGAGATGGAGCTTCCCTGACAGCAGTACCTAAGAAGCTGAAGGCGCTTCCCCTTGGGTTGTGCAGGACAAGTCTGTCCGTCTGGAAACCGCCTGCAGAAAACCAAATATCACTTAAGGGTTTAATGTTGTTTGTGATTAATGGACCGATATAGCCTGTCTGCGCTGGTAACTACTCCAGTGTTCTTAATGGACCTTAAATAAATATTTATTTATTTCTATTACTCGACAGACACAATTCTTCATTTGTTGAGTGTAACATGGTAGTAAAATCCGTCCCTCTGCAGGGGAAGATTTGACGGACACAAATTCTGCCTCTTTCTTGGCCGTTTTGGGGTGGGGGTGTCCTTAAGTCTGTATGATCAGTATTAAAGTGGCAGTTTTGAGACAAGCTGATTGGCAGTGCGTTTCAAGCTAATTTTTATCACATTTTGCGGGTGGGTGTGCCTTTCTGTCTCCCCTTATCTGTGTCTAAGTTTTATCTAATGATTTTTTTTGTAGTAAACGGTGGACAGTGAAGCAGCTCCAGGTTCGATTTGCTGTACCCTGAATGCTGGGTCAGACCTTATTTTGAAAAGTTGCCGAACAAAAGGGCTTTTTTTCTGCAGCCATTTATTGTGCCTTGGAGAGGTCCGTGCTGTCCTGTTTCCAAGCCCTTTCTGTTGTGGACGTTGAAAGGAGATTTACGGTTGTGCTACGCCGCTACATAATTGGGAGATTGCTTTAACCAGCAGCCAACAGGAGGAGGTATTTAAAGGAAACGGTATAAAACCTGTGGCTGTGTTCAATCGAATGGACATAAGGTGTTTCTGAGGCCGGCTCTGTTGTGTGTCACGGGAACAGATGGCTCATCGCGGGGGGCTTCTGGCGAAGCTGCTGGGGGCCGGGTTCTGGGTTGCCAGCGACTGTCACAGAACCAGCGGGTCATGTGGCATGAGAAACCGTCTCTCCGGGGGAAACATGACACAATGAAGCGATTGGCTGCAGTAGATTAGTTAGAAGCTCTGCACCCTACTGATTTTTTGACCGACTTGTTTCGCACATATACGTTAAAGAATAAACTTTTAAAACATTTGTGGATCCAGCAACATATTCCATCTGCCTGTCTTACGGGACCCATTTCCTGTTGGGCTTCGCTGTTACTGAAACATGAGCTCGGGAACTTTCCGACAAACTTTGCTCCGAGTCCAGAGAGGGCCGTTCCTCACTAGTACGCCGCAAAACCCAAAAGTGATGAGCTGTTAAGAAGCTGCGATGTGACGTCAGGGCAGGCCTTAAATTAGCCGGCGACTGAATGGAGTTTGCTGGGCAAACTATGTCACAGGGGGCCGTTGCTTTCCCTGTACTCATTTGCCCTCTTTTGTACCCTAACTCCTTAGCTAATGCTTTTATTTAGGGGGGCGTTGTGAAGACGGGATGGCCTCCGGTTGGGAGGGGGCCTTGGTCATGGCCCTCCTCCAAAACTGGGGCTGCCTGGTGACTCCTGGCTTTTAAAAAAAATATTTATGTTGCTATTTAATATATTAATTTGAACTGCACTCGAGGAACAACTGAACTCCCCTGCTTTGCGCTAAGGTGTGTTGTACGGGGACACTGGGGATCTAGGGATGCAAAATTTCGGGTCATTTTCCAGGGGAATTTATGGAAATAACAGGAAATGTATAGTTTATATTTACAAAGACTATATTTGTCTCTTCTACAGCAAATAAAAACTGTTTTTGATGTTTTGTTATCATTTTGAACTACATTAAACATTATTTGGTAAACAAATTCTTGCTGCTAGCTAGCTTGCCTCAAATACAAGAATTTTGACGAAACGTATTTATTTAAACCCGATTTAATGAAAATGCGAAGCTAATACACTTAAATATTTAGCTACATTAGAACTTAAATTTAGAACTAATATATTCACCCCATTAATATAATCAAAATGGACATTGTTCATGTGATCATTTGTCTCACTGTAGTCCTGCCGATCATTAGCACAGCAGAGGTTGGCAGGATACTGACAGTTTTTCCAGTTCATGTGATGGGAACATGTAGAGGGCATTCTCAGTGGTTGCAATACGGCTGTTACTTTTGGATAACCAAAAAGTGCACTGTCATATGTTTGCATTTGCTACTGAAACTGAAATATTTTCTTAAGAATATTTCTTAATCAGAAATTATAATTTTTTTGGTAATATTATGTTTTGAACAAGTAGAAATGCTGGACATAAACTATTGTAATGATATGAGAAAAAAAAACCCAATTTTAAAAAAAAGAAATGGCCAAAAGAAAGTTCCATTCCAAGGAATGCTTCCGGAAATTCACCGAAAATGTTCCGCCCCTTTGCAACCCTAGACACACCAGAGCAGAAGTTCCACGGTAATTTATACGTTTTTGTGGAAGGCCTGTCCTCAGGGTGAGATGAAATTAGATCAGATGAAAAGCCGCCTCTCCTTTTTCACCTCCGAGGGATCTAACCTCGTGAGTTCTGGGTGATGTGCTTCACAGCATGATCTAAACAGGCCCTTTCTTCATCATCTTCTTTCCAGAAGGTGGTTTCTTCTGTCATCAGACTTGTAAAAGGATCTCCTCCTGCGGTTGGAGAACCTTCTGGTCCTTTGTCATCAGGTTCAAGGTCGGCACGGGTTCAAGTGTTCGTTTCAAGGACCCCAGATTTTGAGCGATGTCTTTTTAATCAGCGTTTCTTGTTTTATTGCCTCCTTTAGAAGGAGGTGTGGTGGTAGGGTTGTCTATGGAAGAACAGGGTTTCAATGGTTCTGGTTGGAATACTACTGCTCTACTTTTCTACATTGGTACAGAGAATCCGAGCAGTGGCTTTTCAGGTAACCTAGCTTGGATAGGTTTTAACATCCTCAAAAGATGTGCCTCGTTCTGCGTTTTTAGCCCTCTTTCTGTTGAGCCTTTGCAGGCATCCCACACTGTCATGGATTTAGCATTTTGGCGTGGGTATGGCCTGCAGGAAGGCCTGTGTGTCTCTCTGTCATTTTATTTTTCCAGAACATCACGCTCCATGTTGTCTTGTGACATCAGAGAAACCGTTAACTGAGGAATTCAGAGAAAGGCCTCTAGGGTTGTACTCTCCGTTGTACTGAGAAGTCGAAGTTGTAAGATGTAGTCTTGGGTATTGATACCCGCTTACAAAATTTGTGTGTGAGAGTGAGAGGAAAGGTGGGAGAGGAATGGCTCAAATCAGAAGCTCATTAGGAGACCACAATCAGGTAGAATGTGTTTGTGAGAGAGTGAGCGATGCTTATTCTTGTCTGCTTAGCCTCACTGAAAAGCCGCTCGGTGGACTCGGCACGGAAACAATCAGCCGCTGTGCTTTGCCGTTTAAATCGTCTGCCGTACCGCCACACCGTGATTGTCAGGGACACTGCAGTGGCTTCAGGCCTCCGTCTGTGTCACTTCTTATTACATTTAATGAACAACGCAAACAGAGTTCCATAACGGAGCAGCCTTCCTCTGTCATGTTTTGTAGCTTACGCACGGCTAACAAATGGCTTTGTTGCCGTAAATTCCGTTTCTGCACTGGGTACATACGGAATGCTAATCAGCCCGCTTCACCTTCACAATTGACTATTTTCTGCTTTATGTTGCCTCTTTGCTCAAGGCAGCGGTTGTGAAATACAGGTGTTGGCATCAGAACCCGGTATTAATGCCAGAAAATTGCTGCTGGTGTCTTGGTTTTCTCTACACGTCTTTCATCATCTCAGAAAGTGGCTTTTTAGCGGAGCTGTGGTCGTAACTTCAAAGCAAGTTGAGCGACGGATGCCGGGTTCCTTATATTGCATTTCTTTATGATATTGTTTTATGTTTATTCAGGTTGGCATTTTACAGTGAATCCAAACCTTAGTGCCTTATTACTTTCGGGAACAATTCACTAATTCAGTTCCAAATTATTGCCAGTTCTGTTCTTGAATTTTTTCTTTTTCTTCTGGTTTTGACTTGAATGCATTACAGTGAATTAGGCTGAGTGACTACATGGCATTGTATACACAACCCTGCTGTTTGTACTTCAAATTAAGTTAGAGGGTTATTTTCCCATTTTGCTTATTTAGCATTACTGGATCTACGCAGGGAATTGTGGGACAGTCGTTAATATTTCCCACAGTTCTGGCTTTACTTTTCAGCCTTCATGTGTTCGCCAGGTACAGAAACGCAGGGGGTTTTATTAGCTTTGGCGTGCGTGCTTCCTTCCTGTTCAGTGCAGGTTAGTGCTGCCATACCTCCTGAGGGAGCCCTCTGTCTGTACTGCCTGCTCAGACCATAGTGACCGGGACTGTTCAGTGCAGGGAGGGAACCTTTTGTCTGTACTGCCTGCACAGACCATAGTGACCGGGACTGTTCAGTGCAGGGAAGGAGCCCTCTGTCTGTGCTGCCTGCACAGACCATAGTGACCGGGACTGTTTTCATCCTCTTGATATATCGTAACGTGAAGGTGATTTAACAGATGACCGCAGGTGAGCTATTCTGAGTGAAAGTCCTCGGTATTAATCTGGTCAGTAGTAATCTTGTCTTTATTAGCTGGTTTAAAAAGGTTCTTCAAGATTAGGCTGACAGTTGTAAGAATGATAGGGGCCATCTGTGTTTATATAATGTATCTAATGGATTTCTTTGCTTTTGGCTTAAAACTCAATATATTTTTGTCTGATACAAATGGTGTCTGTAAGGTGCACATTACTGTTCACAACTGAACTCTCTGTGTCTGCGTGTCTGTGTGTTGGTTTCCAAGTGTGTGTATGTGCGCATGGCCACATGAGTGTGTGTCCACGTGTGTGCGCGGCCATGTATCTGTCCATGTATGTGCGCGCGCGGACAGATGTTTGAATTCCTTCTTGTTTGGGAGAACTTCCCTTTTTCTCTTGTGTCTGCTGAGACCAGGACTGCACAGAAGACGTGGTGAGCTCAGCAATGTGTTTAGCTCCCCTGTTAGCAGGGGGCACCACCCCTGTGGGAGTGTCCTTATGCAGGCCTTGTAGGAACAATAATATTCGCATAAACTATGAATAAATCTTGATTAGTTTGCATCTCGACTCGTCGCTACGGACCATGCACCCACACATGGGCAATGCATGACCTGGGCTGGGTTCAAACCTGTAAAATATTGGTTTGACTGCAGGAGAGAGGTGATGCGTCTACCCTGCTGTTGGCCTTTCTAAGAGATCTTTGGGACAGAAGGACCTCTGGCAGACTCCTGGAAGGCGTTTGTTTATTAGTGCGCCACGACTCGCGGGCGGCCATGATTAATGTGGCGGGGGGGTGGGAGGCTCAGCAGAAGGTGAGACAGCGTGTGTCTGCTGGGAAACCAGCCATAAACAAGGCTGCCTGCAGCATATTGTGGCCCGCTCACGTTGGTCTCGCTCAGGTTGGTTTGTTTTCACGCTGTCTTTCACAGTTGTCTCTCCGGACCCAGCGCCGTAGGATTCAGGTTGCGTTTCTTTCTGTTGCGACGCGGATAGGAATGAGGCATCAGTAACACAGCTAGTCTTACAGTAATTCTGAGTGTCAGTCACTCAAAAAATGGCAAAACTTGGGGGTGTGACCTTGGATTTCCTGTGAGTTTAATATTTAAGGCTGTCCGGGCCATCGGCGCTGTAGGTATTCGTGCATAAAGCCTCAACTGTGGCGATTGTTTTGTTTTTGTTTTTGTTTAGTTTCTTTTACCGTTTAAAAGTGAAACATGAACTCTAAACGGCAGTAGATGAATTATAAGCAATGTTCTCGGATGCACTGAACGGGGTGATGGTCTGCATTCCGCTCTCCTCCTATGTTCTTCTCATTATGAGGGAGCGTTCATGACACCTACCGTGTCAAGCGGTCGTTTAGGTTTTTTACGTCACTGCTACTCTCCTTTAGCTATGCTGTAAGCAGTTTGTCCTCTTGAGAGATTCCTCCACTGCTGCTACGTCCTGCAGACATCGATGTTGGGCCCAACGTGGATAACTGCGCCTGAGTTGACAGCGAGCACTGACACGTGTGGACGTTTTGCCGGATGATTCAAAGGCAAATTGAAATCTTTTAACGCGTTGACGTTCCGCCATGAAAAGCTGTGGAAAATCAATGAGCTGGGTGTTAAGCTGTCAGTCTCCTGTCAGCCGACCCCGCGCAACAGCGCTTCTTCATGGCTACAGTTTACTCAACATCACCCATGGTAGCGCACCGCGTCACAAAGCACGTATTGTCCCGGAATGGAAAAGATCCGGGCTGCTGCAGGATCGCAATCGGGCTGCAAGGCACTGACCGTGGCGCTGATATGGTTCCCCGAGTCCAGTTGGCGAGATAGAGACGTGGTAGAACTTGCTTTGCTACAGGGCCTTTTTTGTGTGATGACTACGGTTCTTGTGGTTTGTCTTTGCATACCTTTGAACACATTTAGATACATGAGGAGGTTATAGCCAGCGATGTTTTTTTTATTTATTATTATTGCAAGGTTTTGGGTGGGATGGTTCTGTTGCTCAACCGCGGTGTTGGGTGGGGCAGTTCTGTCGCGTCTCTGCAGACCCGGGGGGGAACCACCTCTAGGCTTTGTGGACTGCTCGGTTGTTGGTGTGGGCACAGGAAGTGATCTGACGGACAGCTCCGGTCTCTGCGCGGGCGTCAGAGTGATCCGATGGATGGCTTTCTGCCCCTCTCGAGGCGGATTGGCAGCCATGCCCCTCCACCAGGCGTCTCCACGGAGCAACGACAAAGAATGACAAACGATTGGCGAATGATGCAGGGGGAGTTGGGTTAATTCTGCAATGCAATCATACGAGATAAAGAAAATACTTTAATTGAGCAAGGCATTAAAATGGGTGCCGCACCTTTTCAAGAAGGAAAAGCACTTACAGTTAGCTCAGTGTTACAGTGAAGGCACTGGGAGGTGGTTTACAGACGGTGACAGTTCCATTCAGCCAGCTCGGCCGCAGTGCAGCACAGCTGCTGCTGGTTCAGCGGGCCCAGAGCGGGACGTGCGACTGATATAGACACTCGAAAGCCTTTCCGGTCTCCCGATGACTTGTAAACAAGATGCTGGCAGATGGCTAGAATTTTAAACCACTCTCGTTGTCTCCGCTATCAGGGACCCAGTCAACCAGTTTGACATGGAAACAATGGTCATTTTGAACCATTTTAAAGGGTTATGTAGCCTATGTCTGCACTTCCTTCATGTCTCCTAGAGCTGGTCACATGCTTACTTAGTATTTCAGGATTAACACTTCCAGTCGAGTTATAGGATATTTGATGGTAATACCTAATACAGTGTTCCCGCTACACTGTATTTTCATTTTGACATACCTTTTTTTCTGATGTTTTTGTGAATGCTGGTCTGGCCCCAGTCTCTAGGCGTTGTCCTGTCTCCCCAGCGTGTGTTTTTGTATAAGACTTGCACACCTGCTGTACAGGTGGGTGTACAGGTGTCCCTTTGGTTCTCAGTGAAATTGGAGGAGGGAAGGTGTGGCTCACTCCCCTGGGCGGACGGTCTGTCTTTATGGTCCTCTCTGGGGAAAATGACAAATGAGAGCGTTTACAGAAAGTCTTTGTTTCTAAGAGCTTTTGTCTGTGGACATGAGGACAGGAGAAAAGTGATCTCATTTAAAGGTTACCAATGGTGCAGTGCTGTGTGCAGTTTGTTGCTATTTCCCGGATTGTGAGAGACACATGATTCAGATAAAGGGACTTTTGTTTGCATAGAACATGTGCTGTAGGGGTGCTGGAGTCTTTGCAGTCAAGAGGCCTGTCGTATGTCTGTAATAGTGCAAGATTCATTAGAGCTAGGTTGAGCGGCTATCAGAGATGGTTTTCAGACCAGGCACCATACCGGTAACCCTTCTCTCGTTGTGTCTGGTCAACACCCCACCCCCATGCACCGGAGTCAACATTGGCGTCACTTGGGCCTCGCGGAATCCACAATACCAGCATTTCCTCTATAGTCCTACAAACCCGCTTCTCTGTGTTCTGTAGAGGGGCCTCTTCTGCTTGGCACCACTGAATCCAGTGTAAAATGGGATGTCATGCAGAACCTTATTCTCCCTTTTGTGTCCTCTTCGCTATTGCGATTCAATAATGTGGTCGGTAAAAGCCACCAACCTACACCAGCATCAAGCGTTTTTGTCTGGAATGTCGGGAAAAGCGCCTGGATTTTATTCCTGGTGAAATGAAGCTGGCCTGTGTTGTGTCTGTCCGCTATTGTGATCAGTAAATGTTGCACTATTTCAGTGAAAGGTTACTGTGGTACATGTTTTTTAGACTGAATTCAAGGTTTGGGAATAATGGACATTTATTAAACTGATGAGCGTTTTCTCAAATCGATAGACTGCATTTAAGTGTACGTGAATGTTTAATGACCGTTGGGTTAGCAGAGTGTTTGCAAAATGGCGCCCTCTAGCAGGTTTGTTATTCTCCCACGCAAACGGCGATCCGTGTCCTTCCTTAACCAATTGTTCATCATGAACATTTTTTTTAAACTGTAAACTGTTATACAGAAAATAATTTTCCAGCCCTTTGAAAGAAATTGCTTAATATAATGAGGGATGTTGTGAATACTTTATGATAATCCAGATTTAATATTACTTTGTTTATAGTAAACCCACTCACATGTTAGTCATGAGTTTTGTAGTTTTAAAAAAGTTAATTTTTGGGACAACAGATCATCATTCTAAGGGGCTTAACGTATGTACCATTAGTTAATGTAATATGTTTGCAAAAAGGACATTTTTATATAAAAAAAAATGTCTGCTGCTGTGCAGAAATTGTTCGACTAATACATTACAGCACATTACAGCACTTTTTAAAACGCTATCACTGAGCCCACTGAGAACTATGAAGCTGACATACATTTACAGTTTAGTCATTTAGCAGATGCTGTTATCCAGAGCGACGTACTAAAGTGCTGTAGCAGAACTTGAAACATTACCAAAAACTTTCTGGTTTATAAAAAAACGTCATATATAATTTTTTTTATGCTAACGAGATTGAAACCAAGATGACCAAGTTTGAACTTAGATGTGATCTTGTGTCGGGTAGAATACCTAGTTACTGACCGATCAGTGTCCCCTGCGCTCCCAAGACAGAACATACTGGCGTGAATATTAGCGTAGTCCGATATGAAACGGGTTTGGCGTACAGGCCGAACGCCATGTTTCCCATGCAGAGCTGGGCAGCTGCGTCGTGTTTGGGTCACCCGGACCTGTCATCGGCGTCAGAACTCGGTCCGAGGGCTGTGCTTCGAGACCCGGGCAGCCCCGTCATAAAGGGATCACTGAAACCCCGGATAAGGGCTTCTGCTTTGTTAAAAAACGAATGGGGAGAAGGCTGGAAAGAGCTGGGAGAGTGTGCGGTAATGGCAGCCGGCTGTTTAAACCCCGAATCTTTCTCACAAACACTCACACACAATCCCTCCCAGATGTTTCCTATTACCCGACACTGAAAAGGGGGGGACGGGGTCGTGTGAGTGTGCGGAGAAGAGGATCAGTGTTGGTGACCGTGTGAATGTGCGTAGCTGGGTCCTGGCGTCTCTCTGTGTATCTGTGGGTCAGCTGAAGCAAAGCCCTCGGTCGGAGTTACGCCGATGGTGAACGATTTCGGCTGTCTGCTGAGTAAGCGTCGGTTTACCCCCAGTCCCGCTGACTTTATTTGCATTTAAGGTTTCAAATGGAAGTCAAATACTGACGGCCCGCTGAAAATATGGTTACTGGAACATATTTGCACAATGGGATTTCTCAATCCCTTCCATTAACTAGCTAAATCACTTTCTGCTGAATTTATTAGAGTACACAGAATGGTCTTATGATTATGGTTTGCCTTTTGTTGTTGCTGTAAAATGAGACGTGTCTTGGAGACGGATAGTTGGGTGCCCTGTTGAGGCCCCTGCCTTCTTTCCATAGTCCTGATGTCCTCTGCAGTTACTCCTGACTTGTTCCTCACGCTGAGACCGCACATTCACACGGGATGGTTCTCCAGACTTGTACCTCACACTGAGACCGCTCATTCACATGGGATGGTTCTCCAGACTTGTTCCTGGAGACCGCTCATTCACACGGGATAGTTCTCCAGACTTGTTCCTCACACTGAGACCGCACATTCACACGGAATGGTTCTCCAGACTTGTACCTCACACTGAGACCGCTCATTCACATGGGATGGTTCTCCAGACTTGTTCCTGGAGACCGCTCATTTACACGGGATAGTTCTCCAGACTTGTTCCTCACACTGAGACCGCTCATTCACACGGGATGGTTCTCCAGACTTGTACCTCACACTGAGACCGGACATTCACACGGGATGGTTCTCCAGGCTTGTTCCTCACACTGAGACCGGACATTCACACGGGATGGTTCTCCAGACTTGTTCCTCACACTGAGACTGCTCATTCACACGGGATGGTTCTCCAGACTTGTTCCTCACACTGAGACCGGACATTCACACGGGATGGTTCTCCAGACTTGTTCCTCACACTGAGACCGCTCATTCACACGGGATGGTTCTCCAGACTTGTATCTCACACTGAGACCGCTCATTCACACGGGATGGTTCTCCAGACTTGTACCTCACACTGAGACCGCTCATTCACACGGGATGGTTCTCCAGACTTGTTCCTGGAGACCGCTCATTCACACGGGATGGTTCTCCAGACTTGTTCCTGGAGACCGCTCATTCACACGGGATGGTGTCAAGTTATTGGCCCTGCTTTCAGTGACTGCTGGCACTTGGTTGAGGAACACTGAATGGCCAGTATTGGGTCCTCCCTTCAAATTATTCTGCAGCTGTGAACGTGGATGCTTTCCATCATACACAGGTCTGTTAACTGCAGTGGGGGGTGGGGTTGGTGGTGAGATTAATCCGTTATCATTTTCATTTATGTCATAGACCTCCTGCTACTGCTGTAATGACCGTGCCAGCCATCTTGAGGAGGTTTCACCTTTTTTTTGGCCCATCCCATGAGCCACGTTCTTTGAATCGCCTTTTACATCACATGTCGAGCCGCTCTCACAGATCCTCTTTGCAAGGCTCTGCTCGATTAAGCACACATGTTGAGCTTTCCCACTGAAGCCAATCCGTTGCCGTATCCGCTGTTAGCCCTGTCCGTCCGGATTTCTGGAAGCGTCAGCTGCTTGTGGCTTGTACTGAACTGTGACTGGTTTCTGTGCTCTCTGCAGCTAGCTTCGGATTACAAGGGCACCCTTGTTAGCCAGAGATTGGGCACTCTGGTCCTCTCGTGGGCTGTAGTGTCTGTAGTTTTGCATTCCACCATGCCTCTTACTCGTGTCATTGAAATAATTATTTGGAGAGAAATCCTCTATCCTTGGCGTTTCAAGTGCAAATGATTGGTTAAATTGAAAGGTTACTTTGAACCCATATTTCTACAAACAAGCAGCTCTGGAAACTATTTGAACATTTCGATGCAACTTGTCCGACTTTTGGAGAGATTCATTCTTATGGGGAGAATATCTTTCAAAGATCAGACTCGCACGACGTTGAGATGTTGTGTATGACGTGCAAAGTGACATTTCCTCAAAGGGAATTAGACTGGCCTTTGATAAAATATTAAATTTCCCTGATTTAATTTAATGACGTACATTTCAGTTCATATATTGTATTAAAAGGAACAGCTAAGACTTTTGAACTTTGTGTAAGACCTTCGGGGATACTGGAGATGAAACTTGTCCCGTGTCCCGTGTACTGACAATGTTCTCACTGAGGTCAGGTAGGACATTCCATGTGCAGAACCACTTAAAGAAAGTGAATTTCAGCAGGATATCAACAGACATGCAGTAAGAGGTTCAATAAAACAGAAGAGCACCCTAACAAAGTACCTGAGACTACCAGTCACTAAATGAATGTTTTAAGAGCTGCAGGACTTCGGCCATCAAGGGGCAACCATATTTATTTTTGGTGTCCGACTCTGGCTTTTCTGAGGTGGTGCTTTTTAACTGTGGTTTTCCTGTGTGCAGGTGTGTGAGCAAGAGACCGTTTTACATTCACTTTTAAGGTTTTCGCCAATTCATTTGACCAAAAAGCTTGGTGCTATTAATGTAAGGCCAAAGGCAGTAAAAAGCCATTTGTGATGTACCAAGGTTTGTCCCGCTAACCATTCAGCCATATTAGTACTGCCTTTGTTTTTTAAAAATCTTTGGCAATGGGGAGCTTTACGCACGTTTGACCTTTTACAAAAGACAACCTCGGAAAGACGCTTGCCAAAAGCGCTTGCCAAAGAACGGTCGTTTATTTTCTGTATTGACTTGAGAGAACATCTGACTGTAATTAGTAAACCACTCTTGTGTGTGTGTTTTGCGAGACCTTTATCTACTAGCCCCTTTTTTCTGCTGGTCTATCAGCCTGCCGTCTGCCTGCATGTCTCCTTCAGAAGCCTTCGTGTTGTTGCTATGCACGTGATGTCACTTCATCCCTCACGCACGATTGGTCCTTCTATGTTTCAGATCGAGCACAAAGGGAAGAGTGGAGGCCGCACTTCATGTCTTGTTCACCTAAAAGGAGCTGCTGGAACGGACACATGCACGGACACATGCTTGTGTCTAGGGGCCTTGCGTTTTAATTCTTGTAGTTATTTTATATTTTTTAAAAATTTTATTATTATTTTTGTATTGTATTAAATACTTACCCTTGAATGGAGATGGTGTGTAAGTCAATGGCCTGTGAGGGGAGGCTGCGTCGCTGTTGACTGAGAGTGGAGAGAGCACCCATCGCCCGTTCACCTGGCTTGATGTGCACGCCTCTGGGGAGTGCCCGCTACGGAACCCGAAACGGCCGCCGGGGAGAGACCGTCCGACATGCCCACGGAGACGCTGCAGGCAGATAGCAAGCCCGCTGGCCAGGCGGCAGCCTTCACCTCCGCCGTGCCCCTGCGCATCCTCAACAAGGGGCCCGACTACTTTCGGCGACAGGCGGAACCCAACCCCAAGCGGCTGAGCGCCGTGGAGCGGCTGGAGGCCGACAAGGCCAAGTATGTAAAGAGCCAGGAGGTGATCAATGCCAGGCAGGAGCCCATCAAACCGCCGGCGCTGGCAAGGCCCCCTCCGGGGTGCCCGTTGGCCCGGAGGGCAGGGGGCAGCCCGGTGCCAAAAGCCTCCAACAACAACTCCAAGTCCGACACCTGCGTCCGGCAGCGGGAGAACCTGAACCTGGAGATTCTCAAGAACCTCCTCAACAGCTCGTCGGAGGGTCCGGTGGCAGCCGAGCTGGACCCGCGGGGGAGCAACCTCAATCTCAGCCGGCGCCTCCTTGAGGAGCCCACGCTGCCGAGCGACTCCCTGCTGCGCGGGACCCACAGCTCCTCAGATGTGCGGAGGGCACGCGACGGGCGGTCTGCGAGAGCCACCCCCAGCAGCAGCTCGGCCCCGCCTCTGCCGCCCAGGCCCAGCGGCCCGTCCCGTGACAGCACCCCCGCTCTCCTGGAGGCGGAGGCGGCCGTGGCGACGGGGCCGGGTGGCGGAAGCAGGAGGCCCTCTCTGCACCGCTCCAAGTCGGACCTGAGTGACAGGTACGCCCGCGCAGGTGCTGACGTCGAGCGCTTCTTCAACTACTGCGGCCTGGATCCCGAGGAGCTGGAGAGCGTGGGCGTGGAGAGCCTGGCGCGCGCCAACTCGGACATAGTCTCGCTCAACCTGCGCAGCGCCAGCATGGTCAGCTCGGACTGCGGTCGCTCGCGGCGGAGCGAAGACAACGACGTGGACGAGGACCTGACGGACGACGAGGAGGACACTGACGAGAGGGTGCCTTACGGCATCTCCGCCGTGGAGAGGAACGCCCGCGTCATTAAGTGGCTCTACAGCATCAAGCAGGCCCGGGAATCCCAGAAGGTCTCTCACGTTTGAGAGCGGGACGCCATACCTGCGCTGCAGTTTACCTTCCAGTCTGTGTGTGTGTTTATTGTTTTTACAGGACCTGTGCAGTGTGTGAGTGTGTAATCGTGCCCAGGTCACTTTCAGTGCACAGTGTTTCGAGAGAATCTACACCTTCCTGCCATGCAGGCGGCCAGTGGAAGAGTCTAAGCTTTGTCAGAAAAAGAGACGACGGCTGTCCCTTCTAGGCCCCTCTGACTCAATAGGTAATGTGTTTTTGCTTACAGCGATCAAACAGACGTCACAACCTCAGCCCCCTAAATCACCCATTAGTGTTGTTCCGTGCCAGTCGGCGCCCCCTGTAGCCATAAATGTGTGTTGCGAGCAGTGGTCATGTTTCCCTAAGCTTCCAGGTTCAGTCCAGTGTGTTAACCCTAAGGGCTGCATAGGCATGTCACAGCCCGGGTTCGTTCCGCTCTCCAGGACCCAGCTTTTCCCCACGCAGCTGTACGCCGCGTCCGCACCGCCGGCGCGCACGATGTTCTCCTCCACGGGCTGTTTTTGGTGGCACCGGGGAACGGGAGGGTGATGTAGATAACCTCACTGGCCTTTTGCAATATGGAGGTGTGGCGGAAATGCTCTTGATTTTGTTGTCAAATATAAACTCTTTTTTAAATGGTGTAAATGTTGTAAGGATATGTATATAACACCAAAGTTGTTACCAAATCTTTATGCTAATAAATGGCGCATTGATTGATTGCTTTGTTACTGTGTTGCGGGACTGTTTGATATTGTGTCGATTAAAAAAATAATCTCTTAACACCCTTATTTCAGTGATGTTGATTATTTTCATCAAAGACTTCTGACCACATATATTTATTTGGAATTAAATAATTCATTTTGAAATCTTTCCAATGGCGTATTATCTTTGTTTAATCTTTGTAAAGGCGTAGCTAGGCCAGCTCGACTTTACCGTGCGATTAACATGCATGCACTGCTTTAGGCCCACTCCATTCCAGTTTTGGACTTAACGTCATTATTTCCTTTCTCCTTTTTGTCTTGGATCCACTTTCTGCGCTATCGTTAGATTTTTAGTGCCTCGAATGGGGGGGGGGGGGGTGGCTGACACTGAAGGACAGCAGACTGAAGGCATGTGAGTGGTTAAGTAAAATGACCCCACGCCATTAGCGGTCTTGCGGTTGCTGGGCCGAGACAAACCCCGTTCTCCCTTTACGCCGAGCAAAAAAGATTAAATCTTGTAAAAATGTACTATATTTATTTTATAAGATTAATGGAATTAGCCTTATTTGGCCATACTTTTACTTTTATAGTTTATATATATATATAGTTAAAAAATATATATATTATTCTTTTTTAGATACTGTTCAGTGTTTTGGCTGAATGACAAATGTTTTTATTCCGTGTTGTGAATTTGTACAGGAGAGCATGTGAGGTGACCTCCACAGTCCTACGCTGGCTTCTGCAGTGGCAGGTAATCCCTGGCCCATTAAGCTCCCAGAATAGAACGAGTGGAAAGCACTGAAGGTCATCTTTACATGCGATCTTCCTGGATTTGTGCTCACAATAAATATATATATTTTTTAATTATATATATATATATAATTTTTATTTTTTTCAAAATGTTTTACTGTGCTTCGCGGGGGGACCCTTTCTTCTTTTCTCCCCGCGACTCTCATTCAGCTGCGTGTTGTCTGACCTGAGAGAGTGAATTCTCTCTCTGGTCTTCCCTACCATCTGGAAAGCGTAAGCTAGAGGCTGTGGTGGTGCAGCCTGGTGAATCCTCCAAACACCCAGTTCCCATGACTGGAGAAAATGACCTAATTTGTTGCAAATCTGTGTCGCTGAAGAGATGGCACAGGCCAATCTTTTATTTGAATGCCCCCCAACCCCCCACCCCCCGTTGGTAAAAGCCCTCGCCTTATTGCAGACTGAGCCCTATGAGGTGGAGTTTGCCGGTCCGAATCCAGCTGTTGTCGTTAGCCGATTGTCAACTTGGAGAGCACAGTGGCGGAACCGATTGGCATGGAGTCTCTGGGTTGAGGTGGGTTAAATCGGCTTGGCCTCTCTTGGCTCCTAGTTAACAAGCATGGGTGATGCCAACATGATCAATTTTCCATGTTGTCTAAGTCTTATCACAGGGTTGAAACTGGACGTGGATTTATTGTTACAATAAACAAGATTTACCTTTTTTAAAAATTGTTCTGGGGATTAACTTTTTTTGTATGCTCAAAGTTTACGTATTAACTCATTAACTAAGCCCCAAAGATTTTAAAAAAAAAAAAAAAAACAGCGAAACGAATTCTAACTAACGAGGTCCTGATGGAAAACGAAGAGTTGCTGTCGTTCCAGTTGCTGGTGTAACGGTAACG
>JAOYSI010032602.1:0-22625 GCA_025775065.1 Hiodon alosoides
TCACTCCCTCACTCTCCCAGGACCCATCTCTGGGTCCCCTCACTCACCCACTCCCTCACCCCCTTATCTCTGGGTCCCTCACTCACCCACTCCCCCACCCCCTTATCTCTGGGTCTCTCACTCCCTCACTCTCCCAGGACCCATCTCTGGGTCCCCTCACTCACCCACTCCCCCCAGGTAGGGGTTGATGGCACTCCAGGCTCGTATGCTGCCCAGACGCATCTTTTGGCCGATGGCTAGCTCCATGTAGAAGAGAGGTACGCCCTCCAGCACCAGCATGATCAGGTATGGGATGAGGAAACCACCTGTGGAGAGGATGCACCTGCTAAGCTGCACGGGACGCCCGTGCCTGATCAAAACTCTCACTTTTACAGCATTAACTTTCATTGTATGCCCTTTCTGTCACAATGGGTAAAAATTGTCACACTGGAAACACTTGTCAGCACATGACCAACATAAACTGAGCATTAAACAGAGACACTGGATGCAGTGTTTAAAGACCTTAAGGACGATTGACATCAGAACCAGATTAAAAGGATTTTCAGAAACTATGTACATAGCCTGCTTTTTTCAACATACATATAGCTCAGAGTGATGGTAAAGCTGTTTTATGTGTTAATTTGCGGACTCTGTATTAATGTATTATGAAGGCGTTCAGTGATAATTCAGGTCAGCCACTGCCATGGTAAAACGGGACAGGATTCATTACAAAGTTATTAGAGAATTCCCTGGACACTGGGAGATTTAATAAACAAATGATTTTTTTCTGGAAATAACATTGAAGAAAATATATTAATTGAGGAGAAATAGTAATTATTAATAGTATAAATAATTTTCAATCGTTGGCTACATCAGATTTTACCCATCGGGATTAATTTAACAGCAGTATTGAATATATATTGATTGAGGTGCTCTGATTGATGAACAGTGATCGACGCACAATTAAATAAGGAAGGGAATTTATTTATTAAATGCTCATATTTAAACCAGAATCATGATTAAATCCGCCTCACAAAAATTATTAAAAAGTTGCTCAACGTCGTTGTTTTTTATTCGAAAAAGTCCTAGCACATCTTAAAAATCTCATCGTAAATTGAATCGCATGAAACGGAACATCAGCGTAAGAAGTGGCATACCATATTACCGCTGTTATAAAAGTAGCGCCGAGCAATTATAAACTTCTAATTCTGAAGCGAACAAGACCGAAGCGCTAGGGCGAGTAACGAGCGCGTCCTGCGGGTGCTGAGTGAACGCCACACACAGAGGAAATTATCGTATTATTCAATTTTACATGGTATTCTGGTTATTCTTTTGCCTTAGTGTTCCCGATCGATTCAAAGTATTGACTTAAAAGCCAATAACTGATTGACGCAGACGGAAAGTCCAACAGTCGACATTTATTATGTATAGTTTATTTATTATGTATGCATTTATTAGGTATAGTTTAGTCATTAAAACATTTAGAACACAATTAACGGTCACGAGGCACATTTAAATGTGGTCTATTAATATGTGACAAAATCTGCACCTCCTGACAATGAACGTTGCAACGTGAACACGGCCACAAAAAAATCCGACTCTGGTTTACTCAATTTGGAGATGTTTTCCAGAGTGTTCAACAATGAGTTTTGTGTAACCTGTTAATAGTTCATAATCAAATTGTAATAAATATATGCTCTGTTGTTTGGACAGTCGGACCTTCGGTAATTTTACAGTACCTTCAAATCTCAAAGGACGCAGAAAATATTTATAGAGCAATCTCACGGTAAAAAAAAAAAAAGTTTCCTACCTCCTCCATGCATTTGACAGAGGTACGGAAAGCGCCACACGTTGCCCAGTCCCACCGCATAAGACACACAAGCTAGGACAAACTGCATGGGGTTATCCCACGACGGTCTGCCGTCTTTCTCCATCGTTGAATCAGCAAGATTTAAACTTAAGAGAGTCACGCAGCCCTATTCTACCGACAGTTTGGACTGTGGCTACCTAGGCGACTATGTCGTGCTTGAAATTAAGAAGGGGGGGAGCATTAAAAGAATTATGTAAATATGTTACATGCTGGGCAGTAAAAACGATTGATGGTTTGAGAGCGCTCGCTCAGAGTTTAAAACAAAACGCTCTGACGGGAGAGGGCAGTCCCATTGAACTGACAAAACTCACACTCACATAACTACTTCTTCTTTTTGTTCCAAATACTTTAAACGCCTCTTTACTCGTGGACTCATAATATACAGCAATTGAATTGGATCGGCTGAAGTCAGTGGTGTCCATTGTAAAAAAGGTGTAAAAAAGGCACTATATATATACATATTATTTTGCATTTGTGCATTTTTTACACATCTTTTTACAACGGACACCGCTGACTTTAGCCGATCAATTGCTGTGAGATGAATGTACGTAAATCAGTAAGGATCATACCTGGTACATTGTTCTCATGTTCTCATGATTTTGAGCATTATAGGAGATGCCCCTATCCAGATCAACAAAGGCTAAAGTTCCATTTCATTTTAATATCAAGAGAACTACTGAAGCGACTGAGTTCAAGGTCCTTTATAAAGGGTACAACAGCAACATGGATTTGAACCTACAAAGATCCAGGTCCATGCACCATCCGCCGCCTCGACCACTATGCCACCTGTGGTTGTTTCTCTATCGCGAGCATTAGGGGGCGTTGCGTTGTGTTAAAATCCTTCTTTGGCTGCTCACAATGATTAGTGACAACTTGGTGTTTCCATGTAGAAAATGTGTAATCGACAGTGTCGCTGGCTGACAGGTGTGTGCTAGGTGAAACTCTAAATGGACGGCTTTAGAAACTAGATCTCAAATCAGTGAATTCAACTATAATTCGTCCATCTTTCTGGAATAGAAAAACACTGTACCACCAGTGAAATAAAGCATGCCACCAATCTGTCTGTCAGCCACGTAGAACCTTTTGTACTTTCAGTTGTGACAGTAATTCTCCACTCGCAGTGACTACGATGGGTCAGGGGCAGGTCGTTATATGTGCATTTGTATTTGAATTTTGACTTTGATAACTCGTAAAAAGACTCGATTGAGCAGGTCTTGGCAAAAGAAGAATGGAGATTCCAGATTCCTGGCCTAAGGTTGGCCACTGAATGAATTCTTCCCCCGAATTACCCGCCCGCTGCCTCTGGTAGTTCACGAGCCCGCAGGCCTCACTCACCTGGAGACGGATGGAGATGAGACGCGGAGGAGATGGAGCAGACTGTTTCAGGTGTTGGACCTGTAGATTTAAATCCCAGTAGGGGCACTGCTTGGTTGCCATTTATAAAGGCACAGATCATGCATTTGCTTTAGTAGTTTCTATCTGTATGAATGGATAAAGGGGTGATAAATTGAGGGCAATGGAGGTCACTCTGAATAAGAACATCTGCGAAGCAACCATGAAATGTAATGCAATGTTCCTAGCCATTAGCGCTGGCTTCTAACTGAAGAACATTACTCAGCTACCGTATCTTGTCAAAAATATGTTTCATGATAGGTTTATCCTTGTTTCCTGGTGATATTACTTATCTCCCCTGATTTAAGGTTGCATCGCGATAAAAATTATATCGCCAGTGTCTGTATGGATACAGCTGAAGTAAAGAATTTTTTTTTCCAGGGGCCCAGAATTGCCCTGCTTCTGACCATCAACTTCTGTCCAGTTCGCACAACAGGACTCCACCTTGGCTTCACTTGCAGGTAACGGCAGCGGCGACAGGCTCAAACTGGAAATGAATGAATGTGCACAGTGCCGGGGGTATCTTTTATCGGTTTCACATTGTGCCATCTACCAACGAGTCAACTTATCCATGAAGACTTACATTTCATACCTTCTCCACAAAATTGAGGTGATGGCAGCGTGACACGTAGAATGTTAAAATCCCTCCCGGTCAAAAGTTCTGCCTCATTCACCTTTTTGGCTAAGCCTATAATGCACTGCACGGAGCAGACCAATCAGGGCTGTAATGAAATGTCATGCCAGTTGTGCAATTGTGCTTGTTGGCTTCTCAGCATGTACCGCGGAGCAATTCAATGATCCCATTCAAGAGGAACTGTTTTGCTGGGGGCAGAGGACGCTGAAAGGGGAATGTTTTCCGGACAAGGATGGCAGGTGACAGGTGTGGAATTTGGCCCAGACAGACACAACAAGGGTTCGGTGCTTTAATCTTTTCAGCGGGGTCTGAGGCAGATGTTCTGGGGTACCTCCGGACACGCTGGAGGAGTGAGCCAGTAAACACGGGACGTCCGAGCACAAGACCAAAGCCATACAGAGAAACACAGCTGTGGAACCCAGCAATTAAATTGGCGTTTTTCCCTAACTTAACCTCACTTTCAAAACGCCAGACCGTGACAGTTTGAAAATACAACCACACTGAACATCAGTAACTTTAGTTTATTTACACAGTCTTTCCTTACGCACTGGCCCTGGATTAGCAGCACACTTCCACTGTGGGCAATTGTGCTAAGCAGTCCCATCTCTGCTGTAAAGTAGTGGGTCGCGGGAGCAGAGCAGAGGGCTAAGAAGGGCAAGGCAAAGTTTTTCAGAAGGGGTTTTTTGACGAAAGCCATGGAATTTGCCCTTTCGACCGACCGGGGGGGCTGCTCTCTGCACCCTCCATCGTCTTCTGGGCGCCATGCTGAGTGCACTGGTTAATTGCCTACAGAAAGGCCCAGGACCAAACAGCCGGAGGAAACTGTTAAGTCCCAGCGAGACGCCAGCCTCTGCCCTGCACCACCAGATGCACTGACACACTCTGACATCTCGCCCTCATTGTCACAGCGGGATTGAAAGGCCCCAATGACACTGCCTCGTTGTCCAAATAACCAGACAGCAATCGGAGATCGTTGACAACAGTAAGTCAGAGGCCATGTTTATTGGGGACTATCTAGAATGTTCTTTACTTTATGGCCATTGGGATTCCAGGCCGAAATGCGTACCTTGCCAGTACTTTTAAACTTGTACTAAAAAAAAACAACAAAAAAAAACAGAAAAAAATAGAATCATTATAAATTTAGACCAGCAGATCCAAATTATTTGAAGGAAAATAAGTTTTGCAGTTATTTTTAAAATAATAATAATTACTTTTGTTATTATTATATGATTTGATTTCTTCTCTTCTGTTAAAAAGAAATTTTGGGAACATTTGCAAGGAGCAGAATTAGGCCTTTATCCTTGATTGATTAATTTGCAAAATAGCTCATCCAAAATAAGAGTCCCCTCAGCCAGCTATGTCCTGAGGCTCACTGAGGAGTCACTCAGACAGCTTCGAACAGCACTTTAGAAAAACTATTCCAATCAGAGTTAACCAAATCACAAAACCAGACCAGGTACTGTCTCACTGACCACAGGTTATCAAATAAAAGGTTGTCACAGGCATGCCTGGCTGGCCAGGGAGAGCAGGCTCAGTGGTCACTGTGAGGAAGGAGAGGTCGAGACAGAAACACACTTTTTAATACACTAAAATAAACACAGGACAAATTCTGTAAGAGGTTTAAAACTTGCCTCCCACATTTCCCAAATATGACATAACCAGAAAAACTGCTTGTCTTATTGGGATTTGTGTTTAACATTTAATTAAAATTATTTGCCTAGTACAGCTATTTAGTTAATATGTTGATAACGTGTATACATTATTATTGTTGTTGTTGTTGTTATGTAAATGATCTGGCAAGACTGCCAATGGAAGATAGCTTAAATGCTATTCTCTATAACTGGAAACGAAGGCCAACCAATAGGGGCGCAAGATGAGGATTTCAGCGGTCAGTAGTGGAGCGCTTGCATTCAACGATCGAACATTTCTCAAAGTGGTAACGTAAGGAAGTGCCGGAAAAGGACAAACGTACGCGTATGAGTGAGTACAATGACTGAGTACAGACTCTTGTGAACGCGACTGAAAAACAATAATAGACCAAGCAGACTGTCAAGATAACAAAGGAGAGCTGTGAGTGACGGGTCTTTTTTATTTGTCGTTTGAGCAAGCGGTATTTTGATGGTGTAAATTGGGTCTTCGCGAGAAATTTGAGACGATGCTACCGATTGCAGATCATTCTTGATGTATTTGTATTGCATTCCATTTAATTCTCGTATTGACATTGGCTTGTTAATATTTTATGAATAATATACTTATGGGAAACTCCTAATCGTTGTGTTTAAGTACTGATATGTGACTGTGACATGGGCATCGGATGTTATTTTTGTCCTGAAGTCTTATTCCTGAACTATTCTGCGTCACAGATTACAGTAGTCCCCCCAAATAGTTCTACTGTCACCTGGAGGTGCAATTTAAAATTACGGTGTTAGTGTAAATCGTTGTTAGTGTCAATCCCAGGGCGCTCGGACCTACTCCAGTGCTTTCCGTGTGCATAATAGGCTTAATTACTGTCTGTTCAAAGGTTACTTGATTCTTAATATGTCAATTCGCTCCTTCAAAGTAGTAATTTAACGCTATTTTTTGTGATTATAAATGTATGCCCTGTTCTGTTGGGAAGAGTCTGAACATTTAAAGGGGAGTACTAATGCTGTTTCCCTGGTGACTGTTACTAGACAACTACCCCGTGACTTCAGCATTCCAGTGCAGGAGCACTGCGGCCCGGCAGACCAGATCAATCTGGCTTTTGAAAACAGGATTTGTTGCACAACAGAGTAAGCAAATGAAAAAAACATAAAGAGCGAGTGAAGTGGGGTACCGTCTCCGTCTTTGTCCGGGTCTGGTGGATCGCCCTCCCAGAGCAGAGTCATGCCTCCTGGCAAACTGTTCATCGTCATCACCGTGGAGTGGATGCTGTTACTTCTCCCTGGCATAGGTAAGAGATTTTCACCATAAACCGCCGTTGCAGGCCTCTGTTGGGGCACAGAGATGAGGAAAAGGTCTGCCACTGGGGAATCCATGCAGGCTGGCCTCTGTGTGTACATGGCCCAGAGACAATGGATTAGCATGAGAATAGAACGTTAGGTGAGCCGCGGTATAAAAGACCCGAATAGGGGAGGTGGAGGGGGGCGGATCGCACTTGGATTCATGCACACTGAGCTCATGCAAGCCAAAAGCCCGCGGAGCCCCATCGCCTCGTGCCCCCGTCCCGTCTCCCCGCGCTGCCGACGGTGGTGCTACTGTGTCCTCCTCATTCTCCTCCTCCTCCTCCTCCACCACCTGGTCTACCTTTTCCTCCTTCTCTTCCCCACAGAGGCCACGGACACCATGGCCAAGCACTCCTTCCTGTATTTCGCCTACGGGAGCAACCTGCTGAAGGAGAGGTTGCAGCTTGAGAACCCCTCCGCCAAAGTGCATTGTGTGGCCCTGCTGCAGGTACGAGGGCTGGGGGAGTGTAGACAGACAGACGGAGTGGTTCTGTATTTTCACTTCTGATCCTTGTAAGGCTGTTCTTGAGTGTGAACTGTCCGCTCGTTCACACGTGGCCGTGACATCCCCCTGGCTTCCTGAACGGTGTCAGAGAGGTGTGTCAGAGCCACACTGAAGTTATGTGAGATGAACAGCATTGGTGTGGCAAGCGATAAAAAAAAAAAAAAACTTCCGCTGCTTCTCTTTCCCATACAGGTTTTGTACCAGGAATTCTATGGTTCATAGTTCCAGACACCTGCCTGTCTATACTGTGGTAAAGATCAGAAAACAGTGTCTGTGTGTGTCGGTTGGTCTTCCTCCCAATTCCTTTCCCCTCTCCTCCTCCTCTTGGTCCAGGATTACAAACTGGTGTTCGGGAACCACCAGGGAAGGCCAAGTGATCGCTGGCACGGGGGTGTGGCCACCATCGAACACAGCCCTGGGGACGAGGTGTGGGGCGTTGTGTGGGAGATGAATGTTGCCGACATTGAATCTCTGGACAGGCAAGGACGCTTTTCCTGTTGTTTGAATAAACCTGCAGTTGTTCCCCAGCACCTCCTGAATTGAGCAGAGATGATTTTGCGTTCGTAAATGCAGAATTAAACGTCTTTGAAGTTGAAGCGAAGTTTTGTCAATGGCACAGTCTCTCCGAATTGAAATCCGTTTTTTTTTTTCTTTTAAACAATGGAAATCAAAACACCAGGTAGAATGAAAAACGTCTGTCTGTCGTTCCAGCACCTGTAAACTGGCACAGTTAAATTGCGCTAGCGTCGTTTTGGATCTCGTGGCGTAGCTTTGAAGTTAAAATGCCGCTAATGTTTAATGGATCATTCCTAGGTTTGAAGGTTAAGATGTGGCCAATGCTTTCCGAAGGTGCTGGACAATGAGTCTCTCCTGTCTGCTTTGTACAGACAGGAAAACGTTAGGCATGGGACCTACAGTGCCATGGAGGTTTCTGTCTTGACTGTGGGGCCAGAGCTTACCTGTCGCACATACATCATGAACAGCTGCGTTTACGCCCCGCCCTCCCCCCAGTACCTGAAGGTGCGACTTCTCTCGCTCTCTCTCTCTCTCTCTCTCTCTCTCTCTCTCTCTCTCTCTCTCTCTCTATTGGTTTATTTTACCCCCAACACGTGTGTGGTGCGTTTAAAATTTTTAAAAGTGATACCAGCCAAGGATCCAAAGTGATTACCAGTGTTGCGATGATTAAAGACTTTGCTGCAGACGAGCCTCTGAATACTGAAAGGCAGTGACGTCGACAATGAACAAATGCAGTGAAATGTTCGGACATGGGCGGACGATGAAATGTAGAAAAAGTAATACCCTATTGGGAGTGACTGAGGGTCTCTGCTTTAAGGCCAATGGCAATGCAGGAAGCATGCAGGTGGGCCTGTTTTCTGACGCTTGCCCGCTTCCCCCCCACATCCTATTGTTCTGAATATAGAATGGGCTGGAGCTGTGTATATACAAGGGGCTATTCAAACACACAGTACTCCGGACCCCTCTGCATCTGGAATATACGACCCCTTTTCATATGCCCCGCAAATTTTTTGTTGTTGGTCGACTTAAAAAACCTTTTTTTGTTAAATGTATTCCCCCATCTGCAATGTGTAAAAAAAAGGACTGAATTAGGAAAAGGAGACCCAAACCCATGTCACATGTTACTACATGCCAGTAGTAAGTCAAGCCAATCACAGCAGCCAAGGAACTGTTGGGAACAAGCAGGCACACACCAGGTTGGCCGTGACTATGTGTCTTGACAAATGAAAATATATATATATAATCTGAATAAAGATTTTGGGCATCACTTGTACCCTTTAAAGATGACTGAGTGCGTTGGGCTGTTGGGTCATTGTATCCCAGGTGATCGTGATGGGGGCGGAGCAGAACGGGCTGCCTAAGGACTACCAGGAGAAGCTGAGGGCCATCGAGACGAACGAGTATGAAGGGGTCCTGCCTGTGATGGAGGCGCTGGAGAGACGCATGGCAAGGTGGAAGGGAAAAGGCCGTCATTCAGATGCATAGTGATAACCTCACCCCTGGTGCAGGACAGAATGGTGCATATGCCCTGTCTCAGACACTCCCGGAGCTGGCTGCTACGGAACAGACAGTAACTCGGATGATGCCTGCCAGGTCGCTGTGATTCTAGTGTACAGAAGCTTGTGTTTTTTTCCATCAAGGCTTTATTATGCTAGGAGCTGTATGGCTATAGGCCGGAACCAAATCAAAACCAGCTAGTCCCACTTACTGTATTTAACAGCGTTTTCCTTTTCTAAGTAGAGGATATAATATGCTAATTAGGAAAACCCTACTAAATACAGTTATATAAAGCGTGATTAGCCGGTAGTTTTGGTAAGTGTTCGCCATTAGTATAGTAGGAAAATGTAAAAAATCATAAAGGAAGTTTTGTTCTTTGTTAGTCTGTGTACTGTGTTTTTGGGTGAACTTTGTGTAGGCTGAAGTTTGCTTCCTTCCCTCAGCACATGTTTGTTAAAGTGGCTGGTTAAAATGTGGTCATACAAGCGATACAGACACAGAGTTTTATCCATGCAACAGATCACCGTGAATTTTGTAAGTGATTGTGAATTAAAGCCATTTAATTTTACACGTCAGAATGTATATCGGTCATTTTTATTCACCACCATATATCATTCACCCCCCCACCCCCAAAGTTGGAATCAGGAAAATAAACAAATGTTTTAGCTAAAGCCCAAATGGGCCTACTGTGTTGACGGCCCAGTTATGTTCTTTAAGCGTTTCTGACAGCACAAAACCCAGAAAAGCTTATAACCCCAATAAACAACCTAAATAATTAAAAAATACACTGTCAATATCGCCTTAGGCTTTACGAACCACAGGTTTCGGTTGCACTTTGTGACGGCAGAACGGCATTTCTCGCAGCCAACTTTCCAATTGTCCGCGTGGTGTTAACGTCGTGGCAGTCGCTGCGTCACGTGTTTCGACAGATCTGCGGTATCCGTAGCATACAGCCACGTCTGATTCGAGATCTGTTTCTTTTTAACACTGTTTCGCTAGGTTTAACGCAACAGCGGATTCAGTCAGTGGACCCCCCGGCGTTGACATTATCCCAAGACAACCGAACCACACCTTGTGTGTCGATGGCCACTTTATGTACTTCGCCTATGGGAGTAATTTGCTGAAGGAGCGACTTCAACTGAAGAATCCGTCGGCGGTATTTAACGGTACCGGCAAATTAAAGGTACGTTGTTTCATGCTTCAGATTCGGTTTTCTGACGCCCAGCCGACAAATTGATCGGATGACTTGACTTGACAGTAGGTCATTTAATGTATTTTTGTTTTAGTGGAAGTGCCTGCGTTTATACAGATGCTTTTCACACAATCTCCTATCACTGATTACTTCTGGTCGCTTTCATCTTACACCTGGGGTCTAGCAACATCAGAGCTAAGCCCTTCGTTAGGATTTGGATGACATTGGTCTGATGGTTGTATTTGCTGAAGGCATTGACATTGCAATGTTAAGAATGACCTTTGACTGCTCTTCCCTCCTCTGTAGGATTATGTCCTAAAGATGGGATTTTGGGGAGAGGAGTTTCATCATTTGAATGGGTGGCATGGTGGCGTGGCCACCATTGACGAGAGCGAGGGTAACGAGGTCTGGGGGGTCATTTGGAGGATCGGCTGTGACAACCTCCGTAGTTTAGACGAGTAAGTGCAGTGTGTTGACCTCTGACACCGGCTTTCAGGGACATTTGGAACCCAGGGACCCAAACACAAGCTTAAGATTGCCCTTGGTTAGAGACACTTTACTGTACATACATTACCTACAATAGATGGGGGACGTTGTGTATGAGGCTGGCTAGTGGATAAGTATTCTTAGGTACCCCCCGGTCACCAGAACCATGTGTTCTGAGGGCGTGAAAACAGGTCATGTGGGGACCTGGGCCTGCTGGTGTAGCTCTTCGTCACGTACATAGCCTACGATGTCTTTCGTCATGTGAAAGCCACGTGCTTTGTCTTCACTCTTCAATGTTCACAATATTGAGATGACTCTCTTCTGGGATACGTGTGTCCCAGTCCACCGAGTGAGCCTGTGCGAAAAGCACACCAGTGACAGACTGTATTATTTTCCTGGCCTGCTTAGGAAGCAGTCGGGACAGATAGCAGGTTAATGATAGTCAGTGGTTTACCCTGTGGATGCTAAGCTGTTGGTAACCAATGTTTGGATCCGATGGTATGTTCTAACAGATGAGTGTGTGGGTGTTTTTTTTTTAGGCAGGAAGGTGTGGGGCATGGTTTCTACCGCCCTCTGGTGGTGAAAGTGGACACAGCGCTGGGGGAGCTCCTCTGTCGCACATACAAGATGAATAACTTCTCAGATGAGCTTACTTCACCTCAGTACAAACAGGTATAATTTTCTTAACAATAGGTTTCTTGGCTGCAACATTAAAAAATTATGTGAGGGAAAAAAATAACTGACGAATGATCCACACTGAAAAAATATTTTGCATATAAATTTTGTTTTATTTACCTGCACAATTGGCAGAGTTGGGTAGGGTTAGGTTAGGTGGGAATTGGCTTGCCGTTAGCCAACATCTCCTGCCTGCAGGGTGTCTCCAGTCGGTACCGAACCCCACATGGGAGCTGTGTAGCCTGCAGAGTGTAAAATGTCAAGCATCTCTGCGGTGATTGTATTGGAACAGGAAAAATTGTACTAATTACTAACCTTCCTGGCTAGTGGCAAGCAGTGATGTACCAGCAGAATTGGCGTTCCGGAATTGAGGGAAAATTGTGAAATGACAAACGGTTCCAAAAAAAAGAAGAAACGTTTTGCAGCAGTAATAGTATTCTTCATAGAGAAGTGCCTCAGCAAACGGACCAATGTCATACAATAAAGTATTCATGGATTTAATAAATGACTAATTAATTAAGTTCCCCTCTGGTTAGCATGTTTTTGGGACCTGGGTGATATCAAATTTGTTTTTGTTTTTAGGTTGTGTACCTAGGGGCTGAACAGAATGGCTTACCCGTGGATTACATAAAGAAACTGCAGGCCCTGGAGACTAACAACTACGATGGGCCCTCCATCTTGGATCAGATCAAGGCGGCTGCAGAGCAGGCTGGATGACGCTCTTTCCCATGATGCAATGGCGTTAAGAAACTAGAGACATTGAGAATAGCCACTGCATTATAATCCAGTCAAAATATTTAGCTGACCTGATACATCTTTGTTGCATTGTTTTAGCTTAGGGCTGTTTTTTGAAATAACATTTTTTTGTTGTATAAAATAACTATTATTATTATTATTATTATTATAATTATTATTATTATGTGAAAAGGGTCTTTTCAGAAGTAAATATAATTGCTGTATGCACTTGGCAAGTCCTGCTCTACAGTTAGGGTGTGTAGTGTACCGTTTAGGCCTATTCTCAGCAAACATGTCACTGATTGTGGAGGATGAGCGGACTACATCCAGCGAGGAGACAGTCCGCCAGGACCAGTCAAGACAGTCCGCCAGCACCAGTCAAGACAGTCCAGTCATGCTCTGCAGGCTGAAAGGGAAAATAGCTAAACATTTCGACAGTTTACTAGCACTCGTCACTTGTCCAAAAACTAAATGACTAATTTTATTTATTTTTTATCCAACAAATTCGAAAAATAGAATTGCAACGGAGAAACAAACCAGGAACATACAACACTTATGTGATATTCTAAGAAATAAATGAACGTAAAGTCGTATTGAACTTATGAATATTGTCTGTTAAAAAAAAATCAAGTGAACTCTTAAAATCAGGTTTCGTTTGTAACCCTTTTCCTGAATGTTCGGTCCTAGGGAGTGAATTATATTTGCACCGCCTACTTCTACTTTACAGTGATCGTTTTTTTCCAGTTGTCAATCGCTACACTAAACACAGAACATCCGTTTTTTTTTAAAGATACAATTAATAGGTGTTATTATTCTATCGCCATTATTCGATTTGTGACCTTTCCACATAGAATGAAGCGCACTACTACAGATCGGCTAAACCGAGATTTCATGTCAGTAGAATGCTCCATCTTAGTAAAATTCACAGCGCTTTCCAATATTATATTAATAGACCTAATGTGTCCAAAATACCAGTACACTGGTATGCTGCATATATTTCCGAAAAATGTCCCTCTCCTGAAGTATGATTTAGGAATTCCCCCATCTATAGGGAGAAATAACCTTTTTAAAGCCATAATTCAGATTTTGTGGTTTAAAACGTGTCAATAAAATAATGTAAAATAATATATTCATCAACGTTTTCTGTATATAAGCCATTGAAGCAATTGCGTAATCAGGGTTCAGGTTGTGTGAGCACGTAACCACCAAAACGTTTTACTTCCCCAATACAATAGCAAGCAGGGGTGGAAGTAGCGAAGTGGCTAGCGAAGTAGTTTGAGAAGACAGTTTTTCTTAAAATGACGAACTTAGGAAAATAAGAAATGTGCATTGGTGGACGCGTTTTGTTGGCGAAAAAGAGCTCATCCTTGCGTATAGGACGCATTCCGTAGGAGTGAAACATTCGAGACCAAAACAAGCATTCTGACGGAAGACATGGGGACGTAACTTTCGATTTTGTGGACTCGTTCAGCTTCACTATGCGAATCGACGAGAAGAGCCCTGTTCTGGAAAAGAGAATGAAAGAAACGACCTTCTGGTAAAGTTTTCTCAGTTGACGTATATGCCGGTAGTTACTATTTATCTTGTAAAATAAAATCGTTAACCTATTCACGCTACATGTGTAAGGAAGTTCTTACGTTTTTATTGCTTGTCCTGTATCAGAAGCAAATCATTGACATCTGAAAATTATAATCGTACAGTAGTTTTTTTTTTGTCCGGTTATCATTGATTTGTTATAAAAGTGAAATTAATGACATATTGCTTCATTTGATTTAATTGTATTCCCCTTGATCGATTGTTGCTGTTGTTTATCTGCGGGTTTCCTATCCGTTTTCCATATATTTTTTATATGTCAAATATTGTTTTGTTATACTGAAATACCAAAAGAAGATAACTATATTATTAACTGATGTTAATGTTAATATGCTATCAACAGAGGCCCCCAGCAGGGTCTGACTTTGATTCAGCCGCAATCTCAGTCAATATTTAAATTCCCAGCAATGAAAGCCATCAAACCCTGGCCCCATGTTTGAACAGCGAAAGTGGGCCAGGGGAGGCAGTGCCTTGGGTCTGGAGCTCAGAGGGGGTTCCCAGGTCGATCTGCAGGGTGCTGACGGTGCACCGGGAGCTGCTGGTGGGAAAGGTGAAGAACACACAGTGCATCCTTGACAACCTGCAGCAGAGCGGCTTCTTCTGCACTGAAGACGCTGAGATCATACAGCGCTCCGCCACCAAGGCCGACCAGGTAGTCACCTTGTAGTGGTTCACTGCACCTCTTCTCCTTAGTGAGTTACCTGCACCTCGTCAAGGTATGTACTTCACAGGTGTTTTAACAGGTGTACTCACCATACCCATACTTCACTGAGCCACACCCAAAACTATGTAGAGAATTTACATTTAACATAAACCGCCAGTATTCCAGCTGAAAAATATTTCCACCCGTCAGATTAATTATCGTAACAGATCATTTTCACAGATCAGATTCACCACATCATAAAATAATTTGCAGTTAAATATGTCATTACACGAATGTGTTTGGCTACTGAATGAGTGCTGTTATGTAATAAAATATATTCTGTGGCTGATGTCATTCAGGTGCGTAAAATCCTGGAACTTGTCCAGAGTAAAGGAGAGGAAGCCTCTGAATATTTCGTACATATTCTACACAAGGCGTATGACGCCTTCATCGACTTGCAGCCCTGGCTTAAGGAAATCCAGTATCGGCCCTCCGAATTTATCCAGGAGATACCGGTGGTCAACACTGACCCAAGTAAGTGTGCTCACTGATGTTGCAGGGAAATAAACACATAATAAAGCTCAAGATCAAAACCAATTGCCGATAAGGAATAACTAATAAATGTGCATGATATATACAGAAGCAAAGTGTTTTAAAAAACGTTAAATGACGTGTCCTTGCAGTCAGTAAGTACTGTGAAAAGCTACGTCATGAGCTTGGGCGGGACACCCTGTTCATCACGTCGTACTCCCAGAGCGAGGAGACCCTGCTGGACGACCTATACACTGACACCCTGATGGAGCTTCTGAGCGACCGCAACGAGAACCTCGGGTACCTGGACAGCCTGGACCAGCTCCTAGGCGATCAGGGGGTCTTCAACCAGCATGCCGAGACGGTCCTGGTCACGGGTGACGCCGGCGTGGGCAAGTCCATCGTGCTTCAGAAACTCCAGAACCTGTGGTCCAAAAGGGAGTTGATGGTCGGGGCCAAGTTCTTCTTCAAGTTTCGCTGTAGGATGTTCAACACTTTCAAAAGCACGGACGAGATCTCCCTGAAGGATCTTCTCTTCAAGCACAACTGCTACCCAGAGCTTGACCCAGACAATGAGGTTTTCAGTTATATCCAGAGGTTCCCAGAGACAGTGCTCTTTACGTTTGATGGCTACGATGAGATCCATAGCGACTTTGACCTGGCGAACATACCCGAGGTTGTCTCGCCAGAGGAGAAGACCCATCCGCTCCAGCTGCTAATGAACCTGCTAAGCGGGAAGCTTCTGAAGGGTTCCCGGAAGGTCCTAACAGCCCGGACTGGGACGGAGGTGCAGAGCCATGTGATCCGGAAAAAGGTGGTTCTGAAGGGGTTCTCACCGGCGAGCCTACGGCAGTACACGGCTCTGCACTTCAAGGACAGGGACTACCGTGACCTGGTGACCGTTCAGTTGGACGCCAGCCCCCACCTCTGCAGCCTCTGCTCCATCCCCTTGTTCTGCTGGATAATCTTCAAGAGCTTCAAGCACTTCCGCTCGATGTACGACGACTTTGAGCTGCCAGACATCTGTGTGACGCTCACCAGTGTATTTATGTTGCTGTCAGAGGTCTTCCTCAGTCGCTCCTCCGGCTCCAGGCTACTGAAGAGGAGCACCCGGTGCCCCGCCGACACATTCAGCGCCGGTCGTCAGATGCTGACGGGCTTCGCCAAGCTAGCGCTCGTCGGGATGGAGAAGAAGGGCTTTGTGTTCAGTCAGGACGAGGTCGCCTCATGCGGTCTCAGTGAGAACGACCTGCAGGTGGGTTTCCTGAGGCCGGTCGGACAATACGACGGCTGCGGGGGCTCCGCCTCCTTTGAGTTCTTGCATCTCACTCTGCAGTCCTTCCTTGCCGCCTTTTCCCTGGTGCTGGACGAGAGCGTCCACCCTGGCGGGATCCTCGAGTTCTTCGCCGAGTGCGACTATGGCAGCGTGTCCTGCTTTCCGTGTGGCCCCGGTCTCGGGGGATCCCGGGCCAGGGCAAAGGACCCATTCCAGACCAACGAGCACCTCCAGTTCACCAACCTCTTCTTGTGCGGGTTGCTGTCCAAGTCCAACGGTGCCCTGCTGGGGCACCTGTTGCCCTCGGCTATACTGAAGAAGAAACGGGTAGTCCTCAAGACCTTCCTGTCGAGAGTCGTGAAGTGGCACCTCAGGGACCTGCCCCGGCACAGCACCGAGGGAGGCGACGGTGTGGGCAGCAAGGTGCACGTCATGCCCAACTTCCTGTGGATGCTGCGCTGCATTTTCGAGACGGGCAGCGAGGAGGTTGCCAGGCTGGCCGCCAGGGGCATCTCGGCTGGCTATATCAAGCTGGCGTACTGCAACATGTTCTCCGCCGACTGCAGCGCACTCAACTTTGTGCTGCACCATCACCGCAAGCTCCTCGGGGTGGACATGGACAACAACAACATCAGTGACTACGGCGTGAAGCAACTACGTCCTTCTTTCAATAAGATGATTGTGGTGAGGTAAGTAATCCAGCGAACAACTAACTGTAACGGCGGCTGTTTTAGTCTTATAATGCAAGAGATTTTGTTTTCATTCATGTCCCTAAACCCAGTTGTTTCTTTCCAGATTGTGTGTCAATCAAATTACAGACAGCAGCGTAGAAGTTCTGGCAGAAGAGCTGGTTAAGCATAAAGTGGTTGAGGTTCTGGGGTGAGTGCACGAGAACATCTGCTCTCGCCAACCTGAAAAAAACTACAAAAACCACACAGTAACTTGATGGCTATACCACCTCCACCTTTTAAAAAAAAACTGGTTTTCTGCATGTGACTGAGTTTTTAATTTCCGTTTTCCTTTCCGCAGACTTTATAAAAATCACATCACGGACGTCGGAGCCAAACTGATTGCACAAATCATTGAGGAGTGTCCACGTCTAAGAATTGTCAAGTAGGCACTCCTCCCCCCCAGTTCAAATCCTCTGTTGAAAGCTAGCGGAAAGAGTGAAGACGCCCAGTAGTCACATGTGTGGGTTAGAGAGGTCAAACGGTCTGTGTGGCTCCAGAGGCTCGAGAGGAAACCGTCATGAAATGTTTTGATATGTAACGACGTGATGATGCGTTTCAGTCATTTTGGCTTTTTGTTTCTGATGCAATTCTTCTTCAGACTTGGGAATAATAAAATCACTGCCGTGGGTGGAAAGTGCTTGGCCAGCGCTATTAAAAGGAGCAAATCTATCTTTGACGTTGGGTAAGGTCCTCTGCGTAAAGCCAGTGTCAACCTCCATTTTGTGTTAAAGTAAAAAGGCAGCAGCTGCGTGTTTTCATGGGTAATTAAAATTTTTATCCCCACAGAATGTGGGGAAATACCATTGGGGATGAGGGTGCGAGGGCTTTCGCAGAGGCCTTGGTGAACCATCCAAGCCTCACGAACCTCAGGTGAGTGGACGGAGAAACGCGCCACCCGGTGGCCAACGCTGCGCCTGGGCCATTTTCACCTGCAACGTTTTAAACGGGGTTGATGATTAATCCGCGCGCGTCACCCAGTTTTCCCAGGCTGTGGGTCATTTCTACATGCTCTCTCGCACAGCCTCTCGGCCAATGGAATCACCTCGGAAGGAGGACGCAGCATCGCTCTGGCGCTGAAACAGAACACTTCTGTTCACATTCTCTGGTAAGTATTGGAAGACTACATGAGTACACGAATGGGGAATTTGGTGGAATCCTCAGTAACCCCTCTCCTCATCTGTACGGATAACCCTTAATCGATGGATTATGCGTCGTGTTTTATGCATTTGGGGGGGGGGGGGTTACATTTTGTTGGCCCTCTATTACAGTGGGGGGCCAATTAAGGGTGCAGTGTTTGCCGGTTTATTGAGGCAACCTCTCTGTTAGCATCCGATTTAGACCTGGGAAACTAGGCGAGATGATTTCTAACCCGAATATCGATTTCAATTAAGCAATTAAGTTTTGAGGTGGATTGACAGCCTGCAGACAGCCCTGCTCTAGTCTTTTCAGCCATTTGGCAGTATTCAAAATATACGCTTACCTGGTCCTCAACACCTCCACACTTAACACTTCTACAGTTACGTTATAGAAAACAGCAGCAAATGGTGTGCCGTTTAGTATTCAAAAGATGTCCTTTAAGCACTGTATTAGTGCTGCACTGGTAAACTAACACCACTTTATAAGCGTTTTAGGACATTATGTTTCTTCTATAGTTTATTGTATCGATCTTCTATAGGCAACAATGGATTATTTGTCAATTTTTATTTCTATGCTGTTTGACCTTCATTCTTTGCAGTATAGAAAATCCTGATGAATCTTACAAACTCTTAACAAACTCTTGTTTGCTTTCTCAGGCTGGTCCAGAACGAAATCGCAGATGATGCCGCGTCCGGCTTGGCAGAGGCCGTCCGGGTCAACACCGGATTAACGCACCTCTGGTAAGACAGTCAGGTTCACCTTCACGTTATGGTTAAAACTGGATTCAAGGCAAAAAAGGCGATATGTTTGAGACCCAGACCCATGTGCACTGTCCTTCACCTGGATTAAAAAAAAAAGAATCGAGCTGCAAGGCGTCATTATTAAACGATAAATACTGAAGTCTGCATTCTGCAGGTTGATTGACAACAAGCTGACGGTTCAGGGGGCCCGGATGTTGGCAGCTGCTCTGCCTCACAACGTAGGACTCAAAGAGATCTGGTGAGACACACCTCTATTACACAAATGAAGAGATTGTGTGTATGTATATATATGACTGTGCTTAACTGTGCTGCACACACTTCCACAGCATGAAGGGAAACCTCGTCTCTGAGGAGGAAGAGGCAGAGTTTGTGACTGAGAGCAGGCTTCGTTTCCGCTGAGTGGGTCGTGAACTCGTGGCACGGACTGCAGCAACGCGGGGGGCGGGGCCCCCAAACACGCCCTCCCAGCAGACACCGCCCACTTTGCTACAGGAGGACATGGCAGAGGCAGTCTTTCAAAGTCCGAAGTGGTTCTCTGGCTTAACTTCCTCCTTATCTTAAAGCCTGTCTGGCTTCACGATATTTATGGAACTGGGAGGATTTTTTCATCTTTTTGAATGCATCTTTCATGGGTTTTTTTTAACGCAACACCCAAATAGTTATGTCATACAGTGTCATGTGATTGAAATATTGGTTACATGACGCTCCCGCTGTTCTACTAAAAAAAAGAAGCCTGCAGTGTTAAATGCTAATAACATTTTGTAACCATGTTGACTTTCTTCAGCCTTTCTCTGATTTCCACTCGTCTCGAAGTCGACGAACATGAAAAATGACTCCATTTGTATCGTTATGAGAGATGCAATTAACCGAGTGACACCTAAAAGGCAGCCTGTCCAGGTATTCCATTGTGCAACACATTACGTGTCTTCTGAAGTTGATCTTTAGCAGACCTGCCGAAAACAGTGAGGGGAACAAGTGCTATGGTTTGGGAAGACCCTTTTTGGTCAGTTCTTCTTTCTGTTAAGAGTTCTGTTAAGAGTAAAAGTCATTACTTTTTCTTGAAGGGGGTTTGGAATTAAGTCTATACGCGGTTAAGCAAAACGGGGTAATGTTAGTTTTGAAAATGAGGAAGGAGAAATGCTTCTGTGATACTTACCGGCCACAATTGGATTTTGGAACAAAGCCAGCCCATTACAGGCGCACTCCAACCCCCCATCTACCTATTCCCCAGGCATCTCGGGCATAACCCCAATATCACAACTGATGGCAAACTGTTTTTGTTCCGGGCATGCCACCAAATTGGAATAACTCACTTCACACACACGCTGAATCAAGGCACCAAAGAGGAATAACTCACTTCACACACACGCTGAATCAAGGCACCTAAAGAAGTGAAACAGACTTTTTAGTCAGATTAAAAATATTGTAAATAAGTCGATTTTAGTTTCTATACTTAAACGAGGAACAAACTGTTCATTTCCACACCAGTCCAGCCTTCACACAAACAAGGTTCTCAAACTTCCCTGCATGCCGAATCTCTCTCCAAACAGCTACACAGCTACACTCACACACAGACACAGACACGCACAAAACTCAGACACAGCTACACTCACACACAGACACGCACAAAACACAGACACAGCTACACTCACACACAGACACGCACAAAACACAGACACAGCTACACTCACACACAGACACAGACACGCACAAAACACAGACACAGCTACACTCACACACACGCACAAAACACAGACACAGACACGCACAAAACACTCAGAAATGTGCTTCAAATGATTTTTAATTTTTTACATAAATGGAATGTTATAACACATGCACCTAAATCATTTGAATAAAAAATAGTTTATGATCACCTAGGTATGCACGGTAAGAAGTAGCCTAGGGGTACCTGTATTTCAGAACCCCCCCAAAAAAATAAAATAATATATGTACTCTTACTGAATTATACTCAGTTAGCCTTGAGCCATATCAGGCATTGTCCTAACTGTGTATACCTGTTTACAGAGCATCAGACCACACAATGGGGGTTTAACTACTGCTAAACAAAGTAAATTACATATCGTAGCTGTTTCCAAGGTAGATTTTGATTGACACCTATCCAAATGGATTGATACGGGCTCAGGAGTGGCATATTTAGCACAAGCAGCAAACAAAGAAATATTTACACTCCAAATAAAACGCCCCGTAAAAGCTGACGTTTTACCGGCATAAATAGGTATTCAAACATTTCACGAAATCAAATAAAGGTGCTTACATGATTATTGATTTATTCTGCTGTTGAGCACAGCAGAGCAAAGGTCAAACGGATTGTTGGAGGCAGGGATTCCGAGGTACTGTACGTCGGGAAGCCAAGTTTTTCCACAGTAGTCGGATCGTAAATTTAATTTGCCTGGCATTTTTAAATTTAAAAATGCCCTTGTTGACTCGCGATTTTGTGGTTTACAATTTTTGCAGACAAATATTAAAATTATAAAACCAATTAGTCATTACAATAAACCTGATTTTCTATGGCTCCAAATGGCTTTTCTACAAAATGGATTCAATTAGCAGCACACACACACACATATATACATATACATATACATATACATGTATATAAACCATGATGGCACTTAAATACCAGTTTACCAGGATTAAAACTGATTCCACGCAATTGGTCAAAACAGTGACCTCCCAAACGATGCAGTATCTATCCCGTCCACAGACTCACACCCGACACCCCCTCCCCCCTCCGAGGTACTGCTCAGAAATCTCCACACCAGTGCTTGAATAAAACAAACGCTTCTACAAAGCAATCCTTGACCCCGTTTACTGCACTCTAGAACCACTCCGGCCACTGTCGCTTCTGTTCTTCTCGAACCCGTGGCAGTGAGAGTCTCAGTCACTAGCAGTACAGTATTTAACGCTTAGCAGCCAGTCTTAGAAACCTGACAAACCCCTGATGAGAATTCTTTTCCAAGGCCTTTCACGGAATGAGGATAAAAATGTGGAGAAATGCGTCAGAGAACCAAAAAGCGGTGCACACCCAAACATACGCAATCTTTAACATCTATGGATTTCAGTCCAGATACACGCCATCGTCACTGTCATCATCATCAACCAAAACGAGATTGCGTTAAAATCCCTTCAGCCAGCTCAAATAAACGACCAACGAAACTGCCAACGCACAGGTGGAGGGGAGAAAAGATTCCAATTCTAAACATGCTGATCACACACGTTTGTGTTGAGACCCGTTAACCTGGTCACACGTGTGCACAGATATCACACACATGTTCGTGTTGAGACCCGTTAACCTGGTCACACGTGTGCACAGATTATCAGATAATACACATGCCTCTGTCCAGACCTGTTCACACGTGGGCATACATGGAGTAGCCCAGTTAATGGCTCACATGCAGGGATTTGCTGTGTGGCTTGATTACCTGGTCACGTGTGCGAGTACAACGTGTTGTACTGTTGCCTGGTCA
>JAOYSI010032613.1:0-25751 GCA_025775065.1 Hiodon alosoides
AAGAGGACAGTTAAGGAAGTGAAAGGAAGAGCATGAGGACAGTTACAGAAGTGAAAGGAAGAGCATGAGGACAGTTACAGAAGTGAAAGGAAGAGCATGCGGACAGTTAAGGAAGTGAAAGGAAGAGCATGAGGACAGTTAAGAGAGTGAAAGGATGAACATGAGGACAGTTAAGGAAGATAAAGGTAGAACACAAAAACAGCATGAAACCCAGTTCCCAGCTACATTTAATTGTTAATATTTTCTACACAATCAGGAATAATGTAAATGCATATGGAACACAGTTAATAAAATTCCCCATCAAAACATGCTGATTAAAGTAAAGTTAACTTTATTTTTTTTAAGTGAAAAGTTGTTTTTTCGTAATTTGGAATATTGGGTTTAAAAAAAATTATTATTACTAAAAACTATATTTCAATAGTTTATTTTAATTAGGTTATTCGGATTTTTTTTTTTGTTATACGCTGATCTATATTTAGCTTTTGTGACTTTGTCATATGCATACATTAATATTTCTGTCAAAGGCTTGTGTTTATGAACTAATTTCAAGTCAAAAATATCAGTTGCATCTGTCAGCTTTTCTGGTAGAGCATTACAGCAAAGCAGGACAAAAAATTAAGCAAACATAAAGGATTTAGTGACATCCTGTGGTCTTACGTTAAAACTACAATTAAAGATGATTTCACTACGAAGTTACTGCAATGTGTCAGAAAATCCGATTCCGATCTATTTTAGTTACTCTTTATATTCAGTCGTCTTGGATCCTTAGTGAAGTAGAATACTTCTGTTTGAGTAGGCTAGTTGTCTTCTAAAATTAAGAAACAAAAAACTATTGCAATGGCTTCTCCAAACTGAGGGCACAGATATCTTCTCACTGAGAACGCAGTTCAAACCACCATATGACCATGTGAGCATACGGTCCACTTCTACTGCTTTTCATTCCTACCATTAGATTCCTGGATTAACTTCCGACAAGAATTCAGTGACTGAGGATGAGAAATATACGTTCCCTATTTCCCATGTGGCAGGCAGAAACCATTGCAACAGCTGACATCCTGTCAGAAGCCCCTGTCAAGGAGACAGGTGAAAAACAGCTGGAAGAGGGATTCAACCTGTATTTGGATGCAGAGATGACAACTTCGCCAGCCATGGAAAAGGTACTGGAGGAGATCTGAGACCAACAGGTAAAAATCTGAGGTTTCGGCATTCATGAAGTACCATGCAAAAGGGCGGCAAGATCATCTCAATGTGCAGACCTTAATTGCCATCACCACGGTTTGGTAGAGAACAGCTCAAACGCGACACAAGACCGGTTGGTGATTTCCACTGGGAACGGAGGTTTTAAAACTGTACGTCGTGGCAAGGACAAAGTAATCTGGCCTGTAAAGAGCGCAGAAAACCATAGAGTAGGAGAGCTTCAAGTATTTTACAGATCAGCCCATTTACTAAACCACTGTTTGATATAACCCACTTTAATAAATGAATAAACGGTACTAAAGTAACACCCCTGTCTCTTAGTGAACCGCAAACAATTTAAATGTTTTTATCTTATTTAATAGATTTTTTTTTTCCAATTAACGGGGAAAATAAATAATGAGAAATTGGGTGGGACCAAAACTTTCGCAAAGACATTAAATATTTCAATGCTCAATGCATTTAATTTTTTCATAATATAGATTTTTTTACAATATTTTTTCCTTGTATAAAAATAACAAAATTTAATCTAAGAGTAGTCTGTCTCATTAACTTACTCATGTTAGGAAAAGTGCAGGCTATGGAACGTTAAAGCTTAGCGTAATAAAGGGCAAAGTAAGCAATCTAAAAACTACATGTAGGCCTAGTCCAACAGCAACACCTCTACCTATTCTGGCACACTGGCAAAGATGGCATCTAAAACAGCTGGTCTATTTGGAATTTCACGGAGTAGATAAAATATTTTGTTTCAAATGTGTAAAGAGAAATAAAACCTGTTATTTTAGGTAATGAGTTCATGCCCCTGTAAATGAGAAAAATTATGCAACGCAATTCACATGATCTGCGTCTGTATGTAAACGCCTAACTTATGAAAACACATTCCCTGCAAAGTGATTACCGATGACAGAAACTTTTTACGTAGCCAAATATAAAAAGCAATACTGAAGGCTGTGCGATCGTGTTGGAAAAGCTGAGAAATCCCAACTTTGAAGCAAAAGAACAGCCCAGGAGCTGAATTATTTTGCAATTAACATTCAGGGCATATTTTGTGGTTCGGTAGGACTTTCACTTTAATTTTAAAATTTACTGAGGAGGTAAAAGAAAGGAAACGAAACGGTTCCGTAAAACGTTGACGCGGCAGGTGCAAAAACAGCTTCGGAAACTAAAGAAAACACAAAAATCAACTTGCCTTTGAAAAAGGTCCAACTTTATTTACAGTTTATTTTTGGATTACAATAAAAATGTTTTAATGAGTTGCCTCGAAGGTAGCACTGATTTCACTCTTGAAAAAAAATGAAGACAACTGGAAACCAAAGTTTTTTGTTTTGTTTTTTTTTTACAGTGGAATTAACCATTTTGATTTGGCAGGGGGAAGTCCTTGGAGAAATTGCAACAATGTGTCAATCAAGTCTTCTCTTCTACATCAGTGACTTTCTCCTTTTTTCCCCACAACCTACATTTCAGAACATCGCAGAAAACAAGAAATGATTTTAACCACTGAAAACAAACGTATAAACCTTATTTTAAATGAAAAGCTTCCAAAACTAAGCTGAATGCCTTCTCTTACCCTTTTGAAGTCATTCATGTTTGTCGCTTGTACGGGCGTTCCAATAAAAGTTAAATAATTCACTTTTGTCGTTTCCTCGTTTCCTTGGTTGGACTTAATAAACAGCTGTACAAATAAAGAGTGAAAAGTATTAATTACAGTAGTATATCACAGTTTACATTTACAGACACAAAGCTTTATGGTGAGTTCAGAATATCCTTCATGAACTACATTGATAGGTGCAAAATCCAAAGACTTATTTTCACTCCATATTTGACTTGATACATTACTCGCAGTTCACAGAACTCCATTCCCAAGGGTGAAAGAGGCACAATACATTTCGGAATCATTTTACAGCGGGTTTCATTCTTAATTTTCCTCAGTTCCACCCCTTTTCTGCACCACACTACCACTAGATGGCACACTTGTCCTACTCCTTAGATTTCATGCGATTGGCAACGCTCTTATTTTATTAGGGATGTATTTGCATAAACACACAAACGTTAAACAATAATACACAAGTACCTGTTCAAAAGCAAACTCAGAATCTCCGAGACATAAGAAAAATACCGAAACGATTTTTAGCTCACAGTAACACTGTTGACGTTCTGAAACTTGACATAGCGCAGCGGAACGAGGCTCTCCTCCTTAACGTCATCTTCTGAGAGTTCCAACGTTTGGGTGGCCTCACTTCTCTCTGCGTCATCGAAGTCCATCGAGCGAGGCAAATTGATGAAAATCTTCACAGCCTTGGGCGCTTTATCTAGCCATGATACATGTATCAAAATGAGGGCGATTATGGGAAATTCAATGGGGTTGCTTTTCAGTTATTAGCCAATTCTATTTTGTGTCCATCATGAATGTGTAAATGGCCAATTGCAGATATGTAAAATACATAACTGGAATATGCCAAACGCTGCATTCATAACATAATTTAATCATTTCAATCGTTAATCAAACGTTTTTACCAGATTTCACAAACTAACATGGCACTTTTCTCCATCCAGAAGTAGACGGTTTAAAATCCAAACCTAACAGTCAATCACTGATAACAGTTGTAATGTATAAACATCAGGGAAAATAAATGTTTTACCGAAATCAGAGGAATGGAGTTTCAATGAAAACAGCTTGACTGGTTGGCTGAAAGCCATAGTTATGAGCAGCTGAAAGAAAGAAGCATTTTACAGCATAAGAGCAATGTTTTAATGTGGTGTGTAATAAAACCACAAACCCCAAAGGATAAGGCTGAACAACACATTAAGTTGGCCATTGGCACAAGGCATACATACATATATACACACACTCAGAGACGGGAGTTAATGTAGGCAAGTCAACAATATCCCAGTCAGTCCACATGGCTGGCCTGTATTGCAGAGTTGCCAGAAGGAAGCAGTCTGAAATCCTACACGGAGTTTGCTGCAAACTATTAAAGTGATACTGCAATCAAGACAAAAGGGGGGAAATCTAAAGCGTTACATCGGGCAGAAACCCAACACAATGCATCACCGATGTCACAACATCCTTACTGCCAAGCACGGTGGTGGAAGTATTGTGTTATGTGGATGCTTTTCATCTGCAGGAACTAGGATGCCTATTAAGATTCAGGGGGGCGTGTGGCAGCAGTTTTTTTTTCCATGGAAATGTTTGGGTATGCAACTAATTCATTTGTTTACTTTTAAAATGTGTATGCACCATTTCTAATTCGACGTGAAGGGACATAATTGGAAAGGGGTAAATCATTTTTGGCAGCAAGTAACTTATTTTGGGGGGGGAAATCTCCAAAAGTGCCCAGTATATTGCTTTCTTGCAGGGATGAGTTGGCCAAAATGGTCACTGCAACCTGCGTCTTTCTGAAGAACGACTACTCTGACTGACAGCCTTGCCAAAAGACTGCAGCAAAGAGGGACTGAGGTCAGAGGAAGGACATTGGTTTTAAACGAGTCCAGTTGAAGAGGGGTTCTCGTACTGTATCGGTAACCCTTTAACTCACTTGTTCGTCACAGTCTGACTCCAGGAAGGTACTGTCTTTGTTCAAGCACTTATCAAAGCCACTTTCGTCACTTTCATTTAGGCATTCGCATCCAGCTTTGTTCACAAACGGCATGAGGTCCATCTGGAGAGATAGAAAACTACAGTTTTATAACAGGCAAAAAAAAATAAAAATCAGTATTTGCTTCTAAATGAAATCCTAGATCTATAGTGAAATTAAGGATAGGCAAAAACTTAACATTGCCCCTATAAAAATTATTGCTAGATAAGCGTTATTAAGTACGTGCTAAATTTTAAGAGCAAACTAAGATTTTGCATGGTGTTAACAATGCAGGTTATGATTTTAACAATGTTAAAATGTGGAATGAAAATACAACACTTTAGTGAAAATACCAGGGAAATTAAATTAAATATTCACTCGTCACATCCATTTTTTCCAGCGTGTCTGAAGCTTTGATCTCGTCTGCGGACCTGACTGTGAGGGTTGATCACAGTCAGGCGCGTTTGTTAGTGCCTCCTTGCTACTTTCAAAAACCCAGGAACGTGTAACGCTGAAGGAATCGGGCCCATGTACTCACATAGCCCTTTGGGATGTCCGAATCCTCATTGCTTCCAGGGTCATTTTCCACATGCTGCTTGATCTTATCCTCCAGGCCAGCAGCATCAGCTCCTTGGTACTGATCAACTCTCACTTTGTTTCGGAAGAACAAGAATGTGGGCGTTGCCGAAATGTTGTTGGCAGCAGCGGTTGCCTGCAATAAATAAATAAAAAACCATAATTTATCCCCATACAAACGCAATTCAGATTATGCAATTTAAGCGACCAATCACACAAAAACCAAACACTGTGAGACATCATCTCTAGCTTAAATTATTTTTAGTGTGGTGTAATTTAAGCATACACTGCAGAATTTCTCCAGCGTTAAGATACTAATTCTGTCATTTTGTAGCATTACGCTTCTCCTGCTAGTTTAAGGTGTGCATGTCAATCAATCTAGAACAGTCCAATGCTCACTTGTTATATATCAGCTCACCTGACACACATGCACATCAACTTCAAGGAACACAACTTGTGGGTACTTGTTACTCATCATGTTGAAGGCCGGGGCTATTCGAACGCAGGGTCGACATCTTGGGGGGGAAGTTAAACGTCAGTCTAAATCTAAAGACATGCTCAAAGGGTTGGGTACTACATGACAAATGGGGCAACAAATTGAATTTCGACTTGCTTACATATTCCTTAAATATTAAACAATTCTGCTCTGTGACAACAGCGGTGAAAACAGGATGCCTGCAGAAATCCATCCAACTAATGGATTTCTAAAAAAGCAACTGGCAATACACTTCCATGCGAACATGAAACCAGCTGTTGCCCAAACACGAGTCGGTGGTTAGCTAGCATCTAGCTACGTAGCTGACAAACTAGCCAATGTGTAAATTATAAGCTCACATTGTTTATTTAAAGTTTAAACATATACTCTCGTTAGCTAACTATAAACCAAGTAAAGATTTAGTTACCGAACAGTCTACTGAGGTATATGGATTAGTTATATATATATAAAGGTTTGGAGGCTATCAAATCTACTAGTTCTATCCCATGCCATTTCTGTTGTCACACAAGTTTACTCAAAACCACAACCAACTGGGTCGATCTTTTTTCAATATTAGACTAACTATTTCGGTATCACAAAACTATTAAGAAACTACTTGGCCGCCCACTACAAAATGGTGCCTGGGACCAGATTTTTTGCCTTACCCGGCCATAGTAAACTTGACAACGGCGAGTCGTGAACCGGCGCCAGTAAGCTCGGGTTGAAATTCTGAATCATTCCCGATTACCTTCACTCCAACCATTTTTACAAACTGTAAATAAAAACGTATTTCTTACTCAGAATCAAATCTACAATATAACCTCGTTCCACAAGTATCACAACAAAAATACAGTGTAATAAGTATAAAATGTTTCTATGATAAGTCGGTTTCGAATCAAACGCTTCCCTGAAACTTACTTAACGGCAAGACAAACCATACACCAATCACACGACGAAACTTTTAAATGGGGCGTGGTTAAACAAAAATTGTAACAAAAAGTGATCCGTATAGTCGTAAAAATGCAGTAAAATCTGAAAATGTTTTTCTCATGTACCCTCCCTCTCGTGTCAAACATAATGGTTCAGGTTTCTGCAGAGTCATGCCGTGACAGAAAAGAGTAAAGCGAAACGTATTTATGATACAAATTCAAGGGGGTTACAAATGTAATTATAGTAGCATTAAACAAGCATTCAAAACTGAAAAATCTGTATAATAATAATAATTTATACTGTATTCCAAAATAAACTGAAAAAATGATTTAAAGCACGCTAGAATAATAAATAATGTTGTCCAACGCAGGCGAAGATACCTACATAGGACAACAATGACAAATGAAAACAGAAAAAACATCAATACCAAAATAACATTTTAATAATCATTAAAATATAATAGTATGCTTAATGTGGGAAATCATTCTAAAACACTTAATTAATATTAATTACTCGATGATTATTTACAGTCATCCAAATACGAATGTTTTGCCAATAGTATTTATTATCCATTATCATCCAGGCATTAAAATGTAAAACACAAAATGTTATTTTCCTAAGTAAATACATTTTTTACCACTAGTGTTTTTATAACCTATTTTGTATGGGTTGATATTTGGCATTTTGTAACTAGATATGGTTGTTTTTATTTATTTTATTTTGTCCATCCCTGAACAAATATAGACAATAGCCCAGTATTGAAGTGTAGAGCTACTTAAAGAGAGTTGGAAAGCTGCACTTTAACGTTTCTTCAGGAGCTGGATGGAGGACTACCGCCCTATGCGTACCCCATTGTGCTGATTTAGATGGAAACATATGGACAGAGAGAGAGAGAGAGAGAGAGAGAAAATACAGATAGTGATAGTAACAGTGAATAAATAGCAAGCTCTGATGTATCATGCTCTGCTGTGACTCCCTATAGAGCTTTAGATGTCCGCTGGGGAGGAGTGCGGGAGCTGGTTGCCAAGTCAGGAAAATCAAGGACATGCCCACATTGATTTAAAGGGAAAAGAGCTGATGCACTTGGCTGGGATGCCCGGCTAAGGGACGACTCCCCCCATTCTCAAGTGAAGATTGTATGACCATCAGTCAGAGGCTCATGCAAAAAAATATCAGTGCAACTACACTGAGTTTTATTTATAGGAAAGCTCCCAAATTTTCCAGGACTAAGTGGGAGAATATGTAGCTAACAGGTTCCACAATATTATCACTTTTCTGACTGGCAGTGGCACAGAGAACCAGAATAAGGCAGTAATCCAGTGAAATATGTAGACAGATATAGTTGCAATTGACTTTGTAGTTAGATGCATAGTGTGGCACACTGCCGGGGCCCACACCCTAAAGCCCTGGGGAACTCCCTGAAGGGGGCTGATGGGAAACCAAGCTAGGGGGTGTACGCTCCCTTAAAAGGACCTTGTCGAGTGTGGTTCCACTAATGGTAAATGTGTCTGCCCTGTATTTGTTTGTGTGTGTGTGTGTGTGTGTGTGTGTGTGTGTGTGTAGCTTTGCAAGAGAAGGTTGCAAATGCCTTTCTACATGAAACAGTTTTATCATTCCATGGCACTGGCCACCCGGCAAGATGATGGGCCCCTTCTTGGGCAGTGTTTCCAGGTGTGTCCTTCACATATGTCTGCAATCAGGGGCGGATCCAGATTATTTTCAAGTGGGGGGCACAGGGGGAAACAACAGTTAAATTGGGGGAGCCACCCAAAAGTGACTATTTGAAGTGAACAATGATTGACATCACCAAGAGCCAATGAAAATTGGGGAGGGCCCACAGGGTGGCCAATCAGATCACAAGAGGGGCGGGTGCCCCCCGATGCAACCATGGAAGATCCGCGCCTGTCTGCAATGCAGCAGTCTGGGTGACCCTGCACACATTCATCAGGTTCTATCGGCTGAAAGTGATGGATCTCACAAATGTACTGTGGAAGAAGATATTCCTCAGGAAATGTGGAGCACTTCTGCTCACATACAGTGGATGTTTCCACCTATAATCAATTGTATCAGTAGGTTAATCACCCAAACGTACGACTCTGTCATCATAGTCATGTTATAGGGCCAATAAAAAGTTGAAAATAAAATATAGAGTAAATTATACTATTCAATCAGCCATAATTATTCTAGCCATATAAATCTATTCATTTTTAGTGAATTGATGAGTATAACTGTTTGATTTAGGTTGAGTGCCAAATATAGTTTAGGGCAGATACCACAATACTGCAAGGTTTTTATTTATTTATTTTTCACTGTTGTGCTATTTTTGTGGAGATACTTAATCAAGTGTGTTCAAGTTCAAGTGTTTTCATTAAGGAAGTCCCATATCCAAGCATCAATGAATACCGTCCTCAGGTCTCTCTGTCTCTCTCTCTCTCTCTCATCGTGCGTCCAAAAAGCAGCCACCCACTGAAAGTGATAGGCATTCGAATCAGCACCGTAGGCGGAGCTGCAATAACACTTAAGGCGCGCGTGGCAGACAATGTATTCTCATTGTGTATCAAGAAATAGATACACTGTGAGGAAAATGGCTAAGGAAGTCATCAAAAATGCTGAACAACTTGCAGTGGGTAAGTATTTTTCCTGGATAGCATAAGGTTGTACAGTAGGCTAGTGTATTGACTGGCAAGCGGTTGTTGTATATCAGTGGGCTGTGATTTTGATATGATTAATTTAAACAGCAGTTTTACTGTACCGTTTACAAGTGATTAAAATATATATCTACATAACTTGGCAGAAAAAAGTATATATCATATTTTTAAGAACATTTGAATCCCATCACAAAATAATACCCCCAAACTGCCTGTTGGAGCAATGGAACTTTCATTGTGAGAGCCTCAAAAACACTGTTTAAGTTACAATTACAGTAATTTGCCCAATAACAAAGGAGCCCAGGGTTCTTACTGCATGTCTCTGAGCAATAAAGTTGCACCAACGACATACTAACGTGTGTCATAATTTGTCATTGAATTAGATTTTAAACTTGAATTTACCCATCACATTTCACATTTTATTTATTTAGCAAACGCTCTTCTCTAGAGCTATTTACAAAAAGTATCGTAGAGACCAAGGTGACGTGTCCTATTATTAAGTGACGCAAGAAGGTACACCAGTATGTGCTCTTAGAAGTATACTATACGATGCACTTCTTCTTGGTTATTATTATATCGTATTGTGATCGTAACCAACAAACGGAAAATAGGTCCAGGCTACAACTCCGTACAGAAGCAGTGTAAACGCAGTTCAGTACAGGAGCCATCTATGTTGCAGGAACTACACAAGGAACCATTATTTTAAACTACACAACAGGCAATTCTATAGAGGAGTCTCATAATTTACACAAACTACCTAGTTTAATACAATAACAGCCATATGCAGTTCAGTGCCAGAATAGAATAGGTTTGGTATCAATCGAGTGTACCCATTACAAATGGCAAAGTTAAATTAGGACAACAGCACAATTCAATTTAAAGAGAAAGATGCCAAGGCACATTGATAGATAAATGGGGCTGTTTTTTTTTTTTAACCCAATCTGCCTGCATTGTATTAATAAAATAATTATACAAATGAATCACGGTAAAAAACTAAAATGACTTCAAGGCTGTTGTACAACTCAGTTGGCACTGACGGAATGTGTTTGCACCGTGTTTAAAGGAGTATGGTCTAGCTCATTTTTTGATATATCAACTCCTATTAACTATTTGCTCTAAACACTAAGCAGTAACAAGTCTCTGTGCCTTTGAGTCATATTTGATATTTCGCAGCAAGCAGTCTAAAGATAAATGCATTTGGTAAAACTTATTTCCCCGACCACATCTTAGTGCAAAACAGTACCATCCTATTTCTAAACTCTAAAAAAAACATGCATTTTTTCCCTAGGATCATCCTTTACCCATTTTAGCATCTAAGAATTTGGTCAAACAACGTTGACATTATATTATTGTCATGCATCGCAAACGACTTTCTAATTGGTGCAGTGAATGGCAAAAAGTAATAGACAATTCCAGACCCTTTTCATTGTGCGTCCTTCAAATGCACGTCATCCACTGCGAGTTATACGCTTTCGAATCAGCTCGAAGGAGGACTTCACTTAAGGTGCGCGTGATGGTACAGAGACCATATTATTTGTCTTGGTGACGACATAAGGGGATTGGTTAAACATTTTGCATTAATAAATATATACGCTGAGAAGAAAATGGCCAAAGAGGTCGTCAAAAATGCAAAACAACTCTCAATGGGTAAGTATCTTGTCTGGATAGCTTAACGGCGTACAGTAAGCTAGTGTACTGATTGGCAAGCTGTTGTTGCATCAGCTCGTTTATTGAACGACATTTTGACTACACAGATTGGCTGCGAATTTGATATGATTAATTTAAACAGTACTTTTACTTTAGCGTTGTCAAGTGATTACATCGTAGCTGTTTGACATGTCATGAATTTGGGCTGTATTGTGGACCTTGGATCTTAACAAGCACGATATTAGTCATTTCCGTGGCTACATTATGCTCTGGACGTTCGAATTATTTTGAAAAGCTGGAATTCTTGGTACGGTAAAATACATTCGTTAAAACTTTAAATACAATTAATAATATTTAGTAAGATTTTGCGAATTTTACACCAAAATAATCAAACAGAATGTTTAACCACGTGTAGCAGTAGTTTCCGATTTAGGCCGGTTGGTCTCCTAAATTAACTTCCCCGTAGAATCGTTTCTTAGGTATCCGCGTTGCAGAGCGATCTATCCAAAATTCCGATTTATTTTGAAGATTTCAGTTTTCGGAGTTCTTGGAGGTGTCCTTTTATTCCCACGCCTGACTTGGTGCAAAACTACGCCCACTAATAATCTAGTCCAACCAAAAGCCGTGATGGTAGGACAGTAGGTTCTGACGCCCCCTATGAAGAAAGCGAACATTTCCTCTGTGGTCCGTGCTTCCTATAAAAAAATTGTACTGAATTGTTTGGTTGATAACTATATGGTATGTTCTAACGAGTTGCTAACTTGCAGTGGAATGAAACAACGCACATGATTAAATTTTGTTTCAAGCTTTCACGTCTCCAAGCAGGGAAAAATAACTGCTTGCAAAATGTTTTTAAATCGTTTTATATTACGTATTTTTTCAACCTTTGATAATTTCTGTAAATATTTTATAGTGTTGGTTCTTTTACTCTTTAAATTTTTTTTTATTTTTTATTGTCGTTGTCGTTTCAAAATACGTACCATACACCATACCAGACTCCTTATCACTCAGCCCGCTTTCGCCCCTGGAGACTTCTGGTCCCCCACCTGGTAGCATGCACACAATTGTTCTATCGGGCATGTCCATTAAGTCCTGGAACTCTGGTACAGTAGCAGACACAAGGTCCTCCATAATTTGGCTAATTTGATTCTAAAATTATAATGGGGAAACAAGTACAGATAAAATAAATGAACTGATAGTGCTTATCAAGAAAGAAGAAACCTGTGCTAAATTTATCCTGTACTATCTTTACCCTAGACCATAAGTAGGAATTAACTGTGGGCTGAACTTAGAATGTGTTTGTCTAATTACTGGAATAATTACCATTTGATATGCTGAATATATGTTCTTTGGATTGGAACAAAATGAAAGTGAAACTGAGCAGAAACAAATGTATTTTCTGACTATTGATCTCGTTTTGATCAAGTTAAATTTAGGACAACAGCACAATTTATATATTGTAACTTCAATTGAAAGAGAAAGAGGCCAAGGGTCATTGATAGATAAATGTATAATGTATAAGTGGCTGTTTAAAAAAAAAAAACAATCATCCTGCATTGCATTAATAAAATAATTATACAAATGAATCTCTGTAAAAAATCTAAAATGACTTTACTGCTGCTGTACAACTCAGATCAACTTCAAAGTAAGTATATTAAGTAACTTATTTAACTTCCCTGCTTGGCTGAATAGGTTTATAAATGGTGTAAGCATGCAGAGACAGATTCATTATTTGATCTAAACAATAAACACTAACAAGTCTCCGTGCCTTTCAGTTTCATTTGATATTTCACAGCAGGCAGGCAGTCTAGACTTTAACGCATTGTGTACAGACCCTTTTCATTGTGTGTCCTTTAAAAACACGTCATACACTGAAAGTTACGCGCTTCTGCATCAGCGACGTAGGCGGAGCTACAGTAACACTTCACTTAGGGTACAGGGGCCTCTGTATTCGGCTTGTGAATAAATTAGGGGACTATTTTAGCATTGTGTATTTAAAAAGATGTATGCATTGTGAGGAAAATGGCCGAGGAAGTCGTCAAAAATGCCGAACAACTTACAATGGGTAAGTATCTTGTCTGGATAGCTTAACGGCGTACAGTAGGCTAGTGTACTGGTTGGCAAGCCGTTGTTGCATCAGCTCGTTTATTGAACGACATTTTGACTAGACCGACGGACTGTGCATTTCATATGATTAATTAAAACGGTTATTTTATTGAAGCGTTGTCAAGTGATTAAGAAAATATACGTCGTGGCGGTTTTGTTTACCATGGATATTTCATGAATGGGACTGTAGACGGAATCATGGTTCTTAACAAGACCGACATTAGTCATTTCCGTAGCTGCAAAATCTCTGCAGGTTCGAATTCTAAGTATTTTGAAAAGCTGGAATTCTTGGTACCTTAAAATACATTCGTTAATATGTTAAATACGAATAATAATATTTAGTAATATTTTTCTTTTTCTTTTTACACAAAATGAATCAGACAATATGTTTAACCACGTGTAGCAGTCGTTTTCGCCATAGGCAGGTTTTTCACATAAATTATTTTTTTCCCTCCGTAGAAACGTTATTATGGTATTTCCGTCGCAGAGCGGGGGTAATTGTTTCAGTAGCAAAACGAATTTCTTAATGCTTATTACTTTTAATTGTTTTGTTATATACTGGTGTCTGGCTATATATCCGAAACCCGTTAGACAAGTAATTAATTCATTTTGTTTAAATAGGAAACGTTATAAAAGTGAAGTAAGAAGGCGGAAAGATTTCATCAGTCAGCTCACTTAATAATGTTTTTGGGAATTCCAGGAGATGTCCTTGTTTCCGACACGCCCGACTTGGTACCAAACCCCGCCTACCAGTAAACTGGTCAATTCAAAAGCTGCAATAATTGGATAGAAGGTTCTGACGTATCTCTAACGAGAGGCGCAATTGGCTATTCTATTAAAATCGAGGAAACAAGGTTCGGAACCATTTGACAGCCATAAGTACATATGGAATAAAGTAACTCGCAATGATTGTCAGCTATGTCAAAAACTTGTAAAAGAAGAAACCTGTGTTACTTTACCCTAGACCATAAGAACTTAGCATGTGTTTGTCTAATTACAGGAATAATTTGATATGTTGGATATATATTCACCAGATCTGAACAAAATGAAAGTAAAACAAAGCAAAAACGAATGTATTTTCCGACCATTGGTCTTGAGGGTGCGAAAAAATAACCTAAAGAAAACGTCCCTTCTCTACCCCTTTTAGGTGGTTTCTTGAGTGCAGTAGTTCAATTACAGAATCATACAAACTAGTGCAGGTTTTTCTTTTTTTTTTTTTAAGTCCGACTTGAAACTTAAGATACACAACATCAAACCAGAACTTCAATTGGTAAAATAAGCAACCAACAAGCTCACTAATGGCACTCCAGCAAGTGATGTTCGCTCTGTATTCCACCAGTCTGTTTTGACTCATTTAGATTTGTTGTTTTTTTCTCTACTCTTTCAGGGGAGCTGTATGTGTCTGATAAAATGGGAAGTGACCAGGATGGTGATGGGACACAAGAGAAACCGTTTAAAACCCCACTAAAGGTATTTAATGCCCACAAAGTTAACACGAATCTAGGCAGTTTTTATATTTACTGCTGTTGGAGCCCTCATTTCTACATCGACAAAACTGACATTTAATGTTTCCCTTTTCATTCTAGGCGTTATGTTTCGCAGGAAAGGAACCATTTCCCACCATCTATGTCGATTCCGTAAAGGAAGGCGAGGTAAAGGATTAAAAAGAAATTGAAAACCATAAAACCTGAAATACTGATGTTTTATTATTATTAATAATGTTCTGTTCTTTGTCAGCGCTGGGCAGTGATTTCCAAGACGCAGATGAAGAATGTGAAAAAACTGTGGACGAGGGAACAAATGAAAAGTGATTCCAAAGAGAAGAAGGAGGTAGGGTGTGAAGTGCTTGGTCAAGATGAATGATTGGTTTTGCGTTTTCCCCGTGGACCTCTTGTCTTGCTAACCTTTTGGTTTTGCCTCTGTAGGCTGAGGATGCTTTGAGACGAGAGAGTAACCTGGAGGAAGCCAAGAAGATAGTCATTAAAAAGGATCCCAGCCTTCCGGAACCTAAAACGGTTAGATCCAGAAAAAATTGCCATCTGTTACGTTCTTAATTAAAAAACAAACAAAAAATATGTATAGTGGTAAAACACAGGAAAATGTTTGTCAGTCAATATATAATTCTAGTAGCTGAGTTGATATGCCTGTGCATTAACATGACGTTACGTTTTATTTTAGGTTAAAATCCACCTACTGGAGCAGTACCGGGGACAAAGAGTGAAGGTGTTTGGTTGGGTCCACAGATTGCGCAGACAAGGTAACGTGTTGCAGTGCTGTCATGTGTATTAATATGTTGTTTGTTTGTTGGTTTATTTACTTAATTACCACAGAAAGCTGTCTACTTTGGATACATATAGGCTTCATTTGATATCAAATTAATTTAAATCTAAATTAGACCACTGGGTATCTTAGTATTTCTGAAAGTCTAAATGCTAAGTAAAATTCAGATTGTTCTTAAAAATTGATACTATAGGTTTTAATGTCTGTGGTTTTATCCCCTAGGGAAGAACTTGCTGTTCATTGTGCTGAGAGATGGAACCGGTTTCCTTCAGTCTGTTCTCACGGATCAGATGGTACTTCTGTTTAACTGATGCTCTCTGCTTCATCTGCAATGCAAAAACAAGCAGGTTTTTCCGTGAAGTGCATAGTTGTATGCATGTGTAACACAGATCTGTAGTATCAGCGTAGAACTAAAACCAGAGATCAAAATAGGTTATTACATTCTGACAGGGAAAAAAAGATACAGGCTTTGAATGAAGGCCCTTTTAAATATTTAAAATCTTTCACGGCATCGTAGTAGCAGAGTTAAAATTTTATTAGAGATTCCTTTTGCTTTTTTTTGATGTGGAGTATAAACGATGTGAATGTGTTTGTCTTTGATTTTTTCAGTGTCAGTGCTACAATGCCCTGGTTCTGTCCACTGAGAGTACTGTAGCATTGTATGGGACCTTGACACCTGTTCCTGAAGGTAAACAGGTAATAAAACCTATACAGTATCCTCCATATTTATTCACTCTCTTCTCAAATGTACCACACAACACAAAGATAAATGATTGGAGTCATTTTTTGCTAGGAGTAGTGAACATTGAGCAGTATAATTTAAGGCTCTACATTTAATTGATTAAAAATTCAGGTAGCTTTGATGTTTTAGTAACTTCACAGTTGTATATTTTAAGACCCATATTCATCCATTTTGTGTTTTAAGTATTTCTGACAGATTTAACAGTTAAACATAATAAGCAGGCTAGTTGGCTAACGTTGGGCGACATTGGCCATGCCTGTTATTAATGGTATCACTAATGTTCAGTGTAGCCATATATAAATCAGTTGGTATGTTAGATTTCTAACATTATTAGTTAACAAACTCTACAATGAAACGGAAAGGTGAAAGTAACACAAATTTAAATGAAACAAACGTGCATCCCTGTGAAATAACTAGCTTTTAAAGTTTGGTTTGGCTTTGTGTTTTTTCCTAGGCTCCTGGAGGTCACGAGTTACACTGCGACTTCTGGGAACTGGTAGGCCTGGCGCCAGCAGGGGGCGCCGACAACCTGCTCAACGAAGAGTCGGACGTTGACGTGCAGCTCAACAACCGGCACATGATGATCCGCGGGGAGAACGTGTCCAAGATCCTGCGGGTGCGCTCCACGGTTACCCAGTGCTTCAGGGATCACTACTTTGCCCGCGGGTACTATGAGGTGAGAGGCCACGTTGGCGTTGCTGATGCTGTGCGAAGGCGCAAGCACTCGTGATCAACAGCTCTCTGTGATGGGTCAGTCAGTTTATCAGTTTAGTAGGCTTACCATCTTAGGGGGTTTTAAGGGGTTAAAAAAGTCTGACTTCAGATATGTCTGTTGTTTTTTTCAATTGGAAGTCCTACTGAGGTTTCTGCACGGGTTGGCCATGTGTCTTCAGGGTACAGCTCCAGTGTTGTGCTGTGTTACTCTAACAACATAGTTTGAGTTTGTAAGCCTGATAGTATATGATAAGTCGGGTTTATTTGTTTTTTTACATTTCCGCAGATCACTCCGCCCACCCTGGTGCAGACTCAGGTGGAAGGGGGCTCCACCCTGTTTAACCTGAACTACTTTGGTGAGCAAGCCTACCTTACCCAGTCCTCCCAGCTCTACCTGGAGACCTGCATCCCAGCCCTGGGGGATACCTTCTGCATTGCCCAGTCCTACCGGGCCGAACAGTCCCGTACCCGCCGACACCTGTCAGAGTGAGTTTTGGCTGGAAGGTTGTGAAACGGTCATTGACCAAGCCTTTTTTTTGGTCTACTTTTCTCTCCATAAGTTATGCCAATTTATTTGCCTCTGATGAATGTACATCTGTCTCCTCAGGTACAGTCACATTGAGGCCGAGTGTCCCTTTATTTCGTTTGAGGACCTGCTGAACCGTCTAGAAGACCTGGTCTGTGACGTCGTGGACCGAGTCCTGAAGTCCCCTGCTGCCCCCCTGCTCTACGACATTAACCCTGTATGCACTGATTCCCATTCACCCTCTCTATCTCTCCTGTCTTAGAAGAGACCGTTAGCATAGCACTGCGTTTTCTCATGGATAGAGACGGCCGTTAACTGGTCTGTTCCCTTTGCCAACAGAACTTCAAACCCCCCAAAAGGCCTTTCAGGAGGATGAACTACACTGAGGCTATTGCGTGGCTGAAGGAACATGACATCAAGAAGGAGGATGGCACTTTCTACGAGTTTGGAGAGGTTTGGTCAAATCAAGTGCATTTATCTTAGGCTTATTCAGACCTAGATTTAATGGGTATTAAACGTACTCTAAAAAGAGGCCATTAAATAGGATTGTCCCAAGAAGAGAACGGGCAGTTCATCCACGCCTGTGGTGTGCGTGTTTGTTTCAGGACATCCCAGAAGCACCAGAGAGGCTGATGACCGACGCCATCAACGAGACCATTCTGCTGTGCCGCTTCCCAGCGGAGATCAAGTCCTTCTACATGCAGCGCTGCCCGGAGGACCGCCGTCTCACAGAATCGGTTGGTGTCCGCTGGGCTGGCCGAGAGCTGCCTGGGGTTTGGTGGGTGGGACATGGGCCAGCGGTGTTGTGTCATAGAGGTTATGCTCATCGGAAGAGTCTGGGAAGCTTGTCGAGAATGAGAGGGAAAGCGAAAGTGAGCATCCTGACTTTTAGAAGTCTGTGAACAATTAGATTCCAGTTGTTTTGTTCGTCTTTTTTTTAAATGGAATAACATCGTAGTCATGTTTCAATCTGAGTGACCGGCGTGGCATTTGTAGGTGGACGTGCTGATGCCCAACGTCGGAGAGATAGTTGGAGGATCGATGCGTATCTGGGATGCAGAGGAGCTGCTGGAAGGGTACAAGAGAGAGGGCATTGATGCAACTCCCTACTACTGGTACACCGATCAGGTACGGGTGAGCAACGGTGCGAAAATGGGCCATTCGTAAGTATGGTGGCAACGGTGTGCTTGTCGGATCTCGGGCAGTGGCTCGAGGCTGAACCGCAAATTGCTGCATTGTCTTTCAGAGGAAGTATGGAACGTGCCCACATGGAGGTTACGGCCTGGGTCTGGAGAGGTTCCTGACCTGGCTGCTGAACCGGCACCATATTCGAGACGTCTGCCTCTATCCCCGCTTCATTCAGCGCTGCCGACCCTGAGCTTCGGGAATCCACAGCTAGAGCTCAATACCATTAGTTTGTGTCATAACTAATAAATAAAAAAATTACAACAAATCCTACGGATAAAATTAGTTTGAAAAACGTAATCAGTCCATATGCATAAAGGATAAGACCGAAAAGATCTGTGCGGCTCGAGCTTAAAATACGATGATTATACAGGGAGGGACTCACATTTTTGGAAGATAAATTAGTCTTGTATACGGTTGTTACAAAATAAAATTTTACATGGCTTCTATTTTGATAGATTTGATGTATTTCTGAATATTCCACATATAGAAAATCTAAATTTCCCCTAAAAAATAAGGATGTGATGGTGGTAGGGAGAGATTGAGATCGAGGTCATTTTTACTCAGAATTGGCTGTTTTGGATAGGCCTACTTGTGCTCACAGATTTACAGATTTTGCCGAACACGGTGGCATTAAAGTTTCACCGCTGATGGATGTCTAGCTCCAACAGCCTCTCCTTCCCTCTGTACGACTCCAGCTGTGCTGTGAACTAGTCCATGGCCGATCTGAAGAACCCGTGGCATCCAGACATTCATTCAAAGGGGGGCCCCCACCCAATACGGCTGAATGGGTGGAGCTCTGGCAGTCCCGTCTTTGCCACGCAGGGATCGAACCAGCAGCAGCGACATTCTACGTCCAGCCTGCTGGAAGGGCCAGTAGAATTCCCTCCTGCAGACAGCATAATGTTAGCGCCATGCCTAAGTGTCCAACACCTGGGGCACGGACGCCGGGACGTCCTACTGTAGAACACAGGGTACAACCAGTCCTGTCACTGGCTTCTTCCACTCCCAGTACAGAACCCCCCCCCCTTATGCAGCACCAGGTTGATCGCCCCCTACTGGACACAACTCTTGAGTCATCCTGAGCTTTCTTCCACTCCTTCCTGTCACAGCCAGCATAGCGAAGTGGATAAATGGGGATCAAAATGTTGTGCAATACAATGCAGGCTATTAAATTCAATATATGTAGCTCAAACAAGGTAAAACAAACATATTGAAATTAAATATATTAACCAATTAATCATCGGGTTTTGAAATTTAGATTAAGAGCTGAAAGGCTTTTGTAAATCGCAATATAATAATTTGGGCGGGTTTGGGTTGGGTTGATTTGATGAAGGAAGGATGTAATAAGACAGTTCAATTTGAAGGGCATGCAGTCATTCGTCTGTACTACCATAAACACGAACACACAATTCGGACTTTTCAGGAGAGAAAACGCATGGTTATTTTTATTGAGGACTGAAAAGTTAAATTAAATAAATCTACTTTTAATATGCTTTTATCACTGGCAGTATCATTGTTGAAGATTAATGTTTTAAAGAAACATTAGCTCGAGCTCACGACATAATTGTGGCCGACAACAGACTAACGTTGACTTTCATATCAACACAACAAGTAAATAGAAGGCATTACGCTGTTAGGACCATAAAGTATTCAGATCATTCGGGTATGGATTAGTAAGGAAGTGATTTTCGGTCATATCCGATGAGTGGTAGGCAGCTGTATCTAGGGCCATCACTTCATAATGTCAACATGTACAAATGTGTTTTATTATTACGGTGTAGTAGTTCTATTTTTATGTTCACCTATACATTTCGCTAAAAAAAAAAAGATAAATTTGGTTTGGTATGGAATTTAGTACTGTACCGAGGAAATAAAATACCTAAATTTTTTTTTATTTATTTAACTTACTGTGGTGGAACCTTAAATTTTCTAGGACTTACTTGTAGGCGGAGTCTCCCTTGATGTTGTCAAAGCGATCGCAGGACTGAAGCGACGGGAAATCGGCATGACATACTTGGTGTTCGCGCTCGTCCGTACAGTTTATTTAGAAGGAAGTGTTGAACAGATATTTATTGGTGTAAAACAGTAGGACCAGTCTCTAGGTAGTCGCAAATAGAGGAACCACATTTTCTCCTGATCTGGCGAGGAAGACGCTTTTACTTTAGTACAATATCATGGCAGTCATGGCGAGTGTATCTCGGCTGTTCTCATGTAAGTTTAAATGATGTAAAGGTAGTTATCCCTACAAACTAACTGGCAGCCTATTGGTTTTGTAATTTATGACTAACCATGTTTATTCTTGGAATTACCTACCGGTCATTGTATTTTAAATTGATGCCTGATTTATTTAACCTCTGGGTTCTCATTAAATTAGCTAGCGGGCTAACTACTTTGCTCTCCTCATGTAACAGAATGTAGATTGAACCTGACGATGTAATTAAATGTAATTTATTTAGGAAGTTAAATCAAATTCAAATATTCGTACTCCGTCAATCATGTCCAACTAACTTTATTGTGTTAATCTTAAAATGACCGTTTGCTACTCAAGGTTACAGAGCACTATATGGCTAACTAAAGACGTTATGCTTTTAAACTAGAAGTTCACCATCTACCTCGCTGGCGGTTTAATTTTATGTAGTATCAAATTGGCGACTATATTGCTCTCTTGCAAACTATGAGTATTGCACTGGTTGTCTGCCGGCTACTTAGTATGACCAGAATACCGTTTGTGACTACACTTCAGCACAGCTATTTACATCTATTTATAAATTAAGTGCCGGGTTTAATTTATTTGCTTGCTATCGGTCAGTGTATTAGAAGTTACACAATGCGTGTTCCGCGGCTTGCGTAACAGCCGGCACTAATGCGCCCTCTTGTGGATGCAAATCATTCTGCAAGTGGAAGCCACAGTGTATTCATAAATTCGATATTTCCTTGGTTTTTACTGCTGTAGAGGCGTTTGGAATTGCGAATACTAAAAAAAAAAATGTTTGTAGCTATTAGAAACGATATTCTGGTCTGCATATGCGCTGTTCTTAACCTTATTGTATATGAAACTTGTATATTGCAACGGTAGTTGATGGGGTGAAAAAAATCTTGAAACATTTTTAAGTTGTTCCAGGTTTGTTACCAAGAGAGACAGTGGCCTATGAAAACCTAATATACTTCTGTTTTTGGGTTATTTTTGGAAGGGGGTGTTTGTGTGTATTATTTGTGAACGGAACTTGATTTGCAAGTGTCACTCTCACTACCAGAATCATTTCAATGCCTTATTGTTAATGCTTTGAGTTTGAGTGGGACCGTAACCTGCCGGTGTTTGTGTGTCAGGTTTTAATTGTTGAACACGGTAAATGTGTGCCTAATGGAAACTTTCTTTCTGTCTGTACAGTTGCCAGGGGCAGCCAGGCAGTGAGCCCATGTTTTGGTGCTTTTTTCAAGTGTCAGTCAACGTCAGCTGCTGCCATCTCCAAACCAGCCTCCGTACAAGCTCCACAGCCCCTTGAAAACGGGTGAGTTGCAAGTTAGGGAACACAAATTTGAAACCTCTTTCAGATGGAGAAGTTATTTTACCTGAGGTCGCCATAAACAAATGTAACTCTTTATCATTGCCGTGGGCCCTGTTTCAATGTATTATGTTAGTTAGAACAAACTGGGTTCACTCTCTTGGATTAAACTCAATTACTGTTACATATACGTGTCGAATATACAGTATCAAGATTGAGAAATGAAAATTGCAAATATCTTTAGCATTTCAAACTATTCTAAGCATTCTTTCATGATTTATGTGTCGATTATTTCAAAAATTATATTAAATCCAACCCCCCTACAGACTGGAGACCCATATGAACACTATATATAATTTTACTTTTAGGAATTTCTGATCTCCGCAGACGGTATTGACCGGACATAATGTTGTGCCTTCTTTTCCTTTTCTTAAGGAAACCCAAAACTGGGATTCTAATGCTGAACATGGGCGGGCCAGAGAAACTAGACGACGTGCACGGTTTCCTGTTGCGACTTTTCATGGACACGGATTTGATGACTCTTCCGGTGCAGAAGTAAGAACTTGTCATGGGCATTTGTGTCAACGCACTCTGGCTCTTTAAAAAAAACAAAAAAAAACTGCGATTTCTTTTCACCCCCCCCCCGCCCCACACGCAGTAAACTCGGGCCGTTCATCGCCAAGCGGCGGACCCCCAAGATCCAAGAGCAGTACAGCAAGATTGGGGGTGGCTCCCCCATCAAGAAGTGGACCACCATGCAGGGGGAGGGGATGGTGAAGCTGCTCGATCAAATGTCCCCTGAAACAGGTGAGGTGGCCCCTCGGACCCTAGGGGCCAAGTTTGCTCCCCCACCTGCTTGAATCACCTAAAAAAGGGTTTTGCAGTATGTCAGTCCTAAACGTGGAACTGCCCTCGTTGGTCTGTTTGGTGTGACTCGGGTCCCGTTTTCGCCCTAATGCAGTTGCGCGCCTTATGGACGCCCTATAACCAGACGTTAGATTGGCGCTCTGCTGTGAACTGATACGCACACGATCTCAGCTTGGTTGTGCTGTGTCTGCGAGCGATTAGATAACTTTTCTCCCAACACCCCCCTACCACTCCCTTTTGACAATCTCTTGGAGCTTCCCTTCTATCTCTGGGTTTCCGTTCTGCTGTACTCCAGTTGGCCTGCACGGCTCCGGGGCTGATAAGTTCAGTTTCAACGTTTTTCAAAGGCTTTTTTTTGCAGGAGTGCCTGGAAGAATTTCATTTATAAAGTCATATATAAAGAATTTATCCGTGTGCGAACACTGGGGTCCTGACACCAGCTGTATTTGACAAACGAGTTGAGTCGCGGCGAGCGTCTGGTGTCGGTACGACCTCGGCGTGAATCTCTTTTTTTCCCTCCCGCGCAGCTCCGCACAAGTTCTACATCGGGTTCCGCTACGTGAATCCTCTGACGGAGGAGGCCATTGAGGAGATGGAGAGGGATGGGGTGGAGAGGGCTGTGGCTTTCACGCAGTATCCCCAGTACAGCTGCTCGACCACAGGTAGGCACCGCCGCCTGCTCCTCAACCCCTCCGATGCGCTGTCGTTCCCTGACTTTGAGCTGCAATGTCTCTCTCTCCTGTCTTGGATAAATAGGCAGCAGCCTCAACGCCATTTACCGCCACTACAGCAGCAAAGGGGAGGCGCCCAAAATGCGCTGGAGTGTGATTGATAGGTGGCCCACTCACCCCCTGCTGATTGAGGTGAGAACCCAGAGGCACAGCATTGGCCTATCGCCACAGTGGATATCGTGTAGCTTACCTCTGTGTATCTTGGAACGACACCAAAAGGGTTTACGGTTTCCTGGTATGTTAATACTCAGGGCCATTGGTTAATGTTTTCCCCATACAGTTATCCACAACCTGTCCTACATGTTGTCTTTGAAAGCAGTACCAACCCAAATAAATTTGGATGTGGGTTTCTCCCGTAAACTTCTGTTGGCTTCCTGGGCGCCTGCAGTACCGTCGAGAGGCACGCGCCTCTCCTCCAGTCTGTGCTGAAGCTCTCCTCTTGCGTGGGCTGTGTAGCCTGAGGTGTGGTTAAAAGGTGGCTGGTGTTGGAGGAGAGTAGCCGGACGCGTGTGGCGGCCGGGGTTCATAACGACCAGTCCAGATGATTAAGCAGGCTTATTAAAAAAATGATTTATTTATTATTTATTTTTGATCTTCTTTCTCCCAGTGCTTTGCACAACACATCCTCAATGAGCTGGAGATGTTCCCGGCTGAGAAAAGAGACGACGTGGTGATTCTCTTCTCTGCACACTCCTTGCCCATGTCTGTAAGTCTGCTACACTTCATCTTCCTGTGGATTTAATGATTTCCATATAGACCTAGAGATTGCTTGTGCCTTTTAGTACTAAAACACCAGACTTTTTTTGTCACCAGTCCGACCGTGCGACACTGCTTGTTTGCGTTCCGTGCAGTGTGGGCGTGGCCCTGATATGCGGTCTGTGTTAACAGGTGGTGAACCGGGGGGACCCCTATCCTCAGGAGGTGGGAGCCACGGTTCAGCGGGTGATGGAGAGGTTACAGAACAGTAATCCTTATCGGCTGGTCTGGCAGTCCAAGGTAGACAATCAGGCTCTCTGTCTGTCTGTGCGATTTTTACGGGGGCGATGTTGGCCCTCTGATGTGTGTGTTGTCAAGGGAACGCAGTAATGCGTTGCCAAACGGAGTTCAGGTGCTCACAAGGTGAGCAGCATGGCCGAAAGATGTTATTTTCTACGTGTCTCTTTCAAAGGGCTGTCCACCATTTTCAAGTCAGTGGAGGCATGCAGTGAGAAACGTTCACTGTGGCGCTAAAGAATGTGGGGCAACAGTGACATCTAGTGGTTATCGAGTGTTACACTGACACAGGATTTTTCCTGCATGAGCGAGACCAAACCTTGCTAGTTGCTTTATAATTGCACCCTTGAAAGGTTTTAAACCTTTAAGAGGAGCTGTTTGATCAGATTTCTGGCCATTGGTTTTCATATATTTAAATAGTCCAAATATCTGTCTAAGCCTTTGTTAGTTATCAACACTAAGGGTAATGTATGCAGTCACATGTGATGCGTTAGGTACATTTGACAACATTCTAACGTAGCTGTGTGATGTATTTTGGAATGTGTTGGACTTATATTGAACTCTATATCGACTCAATGCATTTTAAATGAAAAAGGATACTAAGCCTAAAATAGAAAATAAATCCTGAAATAGAACCTGTAATGTATCTCTAAGATGGAAATTGTCTGGAACCTATATGACCACACTGAAGTCGAAACTTATGACCGCTGTGACCAGATAACCGAAATGGATCCTAGGGCAGCAGTAGCAGCAGGCGTAATTAGTTACACTCACGCTTAAGCCTGGTCGTCAAGCCCTGTGAGAAGCTACTCAGACTCCAACCATTGTACATTAACGGTGTGCCTCGGGCCATTGTACGTTACCGGTGTGCCTCGGGCCAGTGTACGTTACCGGTGTGACTCGGGCCAGTGTACGTTTCCGGTGTGACTCGGGCCAGTGTACGTTTCCGGTGTGACTCGGGCCAGTGTAAGTTACCGGCGTGACTCGGGCCAGTGTAAGTTACCGGCGTGACTCGGGCCAGTGTAAGTTACCGGCGTGACTCGGGCCAGTGTAAGT
>JAOYSI010032623.1:0-30560 GCA_025775065.1 Hiodon alosoides
TAAATTATATGTATTTATGTATGTGTATGTATATGTATATATGTGTGTATATATGTTTGTTTGTGTATGTATATATATATATATATATATATATGTGTGTGTATATGTATATGTATGTGTGTGTGTGTGTATGTATATGTATATTATTTCTGTTATCCCATCAGAACTGCTTTGGGGCTTCTGGGTGCTTTTCTTTGCAGTTCTAGATGTAATGAAATTCTTGAGATGGTTTATTATATTACATTTATGGAAAAAATTGCATGAGCCACAGTAACTGGCATGGAAATGAAAGAGGATCAGGCTGGAGTCTGCTCAGTTAACTGAAAATGGGCTTTGTGCCCTTGCTGCGAAGTACTGGCCTGAGAGCCTGTTTGTGCCACAGGTACAGCTGGACAGAAAGTGGAGCAAAGGTTTTATGTTTTGTTGCCCTGGCAGGGAGCACTGTGACTTTCAGAGCTGTTGCCTGTATCTGCCGCACTCCCAGAAGCCACCTGGGCAGAGAGGCCTTAGCAAAGGTCAAGGTGTCTGTGACAGGCCCCGTTCGCCCCCTCTCCCATCCGGCCCTCTTTGCCACAGGTCTTGAACTGCATTTACCCAGCGTGGATTAGCAGCATTTAGGCTTCCATCTGGAAGCTACGCAGTATCGCTGTCGCACGCTTTGCCTCATTTGCCTTGGCTGTTTTTAACACTGTCCCCTGCTGCCAATCGGATCAGTCTCGCCTGTGGGACCAGCTCATGTCCCATGTAGTGCAGTTGTATTGTTTTGTGGCCTTTGTGTCAGTTGTTTTTTATTTTTCAAAGTTGATTTAAATCTCTCTGTGGCTTTGGCAAGGGATCAGGGAGCAAGGCCCTGCTGACCAGTTACTGACTCAGGATCAGGGGTTAGTAACTTCCATTTATATTTTAACCAAAGGTCAAGGCTACATTCGTCCCGGTACTCCGTGGCAGTGGCTTCTAAATGGAAAAATAAGCTACGCTGATTACATCACTTGCGTTCTTAGACCACACTCGGAGTTACAAATCTATAGCTTGCAATATAACACTTTATCCAGCTAATTTATATTGCATGGTGCTTACTGATAAAAGTTATCATGCACCACATGTGGGTTAAATAATGTATGTACAGTGTTCGAGGCGCTATCGACGTGGGAGACTTGCTTTGGGTCATAAGTTCTCTCACCTTTCTTTTCATCAGGAAGCTCCCATTTTCTGCATAACCTTCCACTTGCACTGACAGAACCTCTCCTTTGTGTCTCCCGATTGTGACTGGGGGGGTAGATGAAAAAAACAGGGTTTCTCCGGGTCCTTGGTAACAAGCTTCTCCTGACGGCTTCCCAGGCACCTGCAGGCTGTAAATATCATTGAGAGGGACTAGCCTCTGTAATCGGCACTGAACCTGTTGTGCGGGCTTGGTCTCTGGCCTACCAGTTTTCGTGCCATCTGCAACCTTTCTCGGGTGTCGTCGGTCAGTGTGTAGAAGGGGAACTCTAAGACTTGCCGGGCTTTGGCCATGGAGGACTGGAATTGCCTCTTATTCTGCGAGGGGCGCTGGTGTTGCACAAGTTTCAGTAAAGACCCGGTAGTGTAAGTGGAAAGGGCTGCAGGGCGGTAGATGTGCACAGGTAGTTCACACAGCAAGACCCTATAACTGTCTGAAGTCCTCTGAGTTGCGGCAAGATTAAGGGTTTTACGGTAAGCTAGAGTTGTGGTTTCAGTAATTAGTGGGAATTAATGTCTTCAGTCCTGTGTCGCTGGGGGAGTGCAGGGGATTAGGCACCATCTGAAGACCCGTATCCTCTGGCAATCTGATTACGAGTCTTACCGGGTCTTGGGACTCGCTGTCCCAAGGTTTCACGAGAGCAACCTGAGAATCTTCTCTCCTCACGCCATTGATTGGTTGAGTTATGTCACTAGTTTCTGTCATTGGTACGTTCTGTTGTCGAAGGGGTGGAGTCGGATCCACTCTAATTTTGCTAGACTAGAAATATGAACCCCAGCAGTATTATGCTCTCGGTGTCTGTAACAGAGCAGAGTGTACCCCTCCCCCTTCTTGTGCTCACACTCCCCCATTAACACTCCATTTTAAAGAACACTCTGTTCTCTGCCCCCTTCCCCCTTACTTACTTTTAAAGAACTAAGGCAAAAATAAAAATATAGGCCTAGCATCAGTCACCTCGTACGGCCCTGTCTGGACATTGACAACGTAATTCATTTAAATTGAACCGTCCAGCTGGATTTAAATTAAACAAATGCTATGCGCCGAGTTCCGTCTTCCTCAACTGGCCTTACGTTTGCACCACAACAGTATTTGTCTCCATGTGTTTCCCAGCTATGACATGGTGCACTACGGGCACTCCAACCAGCTGCGGCAGGCCAAGGCTATGGGTGACTACCTCATCGTTGGCGTCCACACCGATGGTGAGTGCTCCAGCCTGGCCCTCGGCCTGCCCTCGAGCGGTCCGGAAGCCAGCTTTCACTGTGACGTACGTAGGGATGGATGGATGGATGGTTCTTCATGCGGGCTAGGCCAGCACCTTGGCACTGCTCATGTACTCCAGCAGATGTGCACACAAACGCACAGATGGGTACCTCTCCCTCCAACTCACTCCCCCATCTACTCCCGCCCAACCACAGAGGAGATCTCGAAGCACAAGGGCCCCCCCGTGTTCACGCAAGCCGAACGCTACAAGATGGTCCGCGCCATCAAGTGGGTGGACGAGATCGTGGAGGGGGCACCGTACGTCACCACTCTGGAGACCCTTGACAAGTACAGCTGCGATTTCTGTGTCCATGGAGGTGAGGGTGACCCTCCCTGGGGAAATTGGTTGGTCGGGACCCGAGACGGCCAAAATCACGGCGCAGTGATTAGTCATTTAATAGTTTCTGGCTTGTAGGCACCAGTCACAACTTTCCTTCGTTTAGCAAGGCAACTAGCCTGAATTCTTTTCGTCTAGCTGTATAAATGAACTTGTCCTGTAATCCTGTGTGCCTTTCGTTTTTTATTCGTGTGTCCTTCAGTAACTGTCTTTTGGTTTAATTTTTCTGAGTTTCTGTATCGTAAAGGTTATGCTTTATAATGGCAGCACAAGCTTTTATTGCATATGTGTTTGTGACTATATGAAATAATGGCTTTATATCTTTGGGTGCAGATGACATCACGCTAACAGTCGATGGAAAGGACACGTACGATGAGGTCAAGAAATCCGGAAGATACAGGTATGATGACAGACCTAAGTGCTCCTGAGACATGTTATAAATTGGGGGGAAGCATTTGGTTGACCAATTGAAATAGTGTGGTGTCTGTCTGCTGTGTTCAACTGAAATGGTTTACAAATGCTATAAATAAATTTAGAGCTATTATAAGACTCACTTGTTGACAGGAATAACATTTATGTTTGTAAGACATCAGCTGGAGGTTCCCTAAAAGGTGCATGAAATCAAATCATTTTTTTGCTGACAGATGGTTTTGGGGGGAAGCAATTTCACTGTAACTGAGAATACATAATGTTGAAAATAGACATTGAAAAACAATGCTTTGATCTCTGTAACAAGACCTTGTACTGCATACTCTTTTGTCCCCGCAAAGACCGATACTCTGGATGCCTGAGATGTACCTCAGTCTCTAGTGGCTGAAAGGAAATGATAGTGAGAGAAGACGAGACAAATCAGGACAGCCATTTGTCAATGTTTAGCGATTCCTGTCATCATTCATTTCAGCCACGCAGTGACGTAGGGTGTAATGTACATTGAGACTGTGTTTTCTCTAAGGAACGGATGGTCTCTGTGTTTCATGGGGTTGTGATGTATTTAGTCTGTGCATTTGCTGGAAAAAAAACGGATGGTTTCTTTGTGCTTCAGGGAGTGTAAGCGAACACAAGGGGTCTCCACCACTGACCTGGTTGGCCGAATGCTACTGTTGACCAAAGCCCACCACAGCAACGTTGTTAGTAATGCTGCCTCTCTCTCTGCAGTCCCATACATTGCCACATTTAGTTATATAATAATAATTATAATCCTGACGTTTCTTAGCAACTTGGCCACTCATATTATCCAGCGCCACATACTTGGCTTACAATTGATGAAAGGCTGATTAAAGTCCCTTTCCGAAGGGTAGTAAAGCAGTGGTGGGATTTGAACTGGTAACTGCTTTGTTAAGATACTTAAGGGCCTTTCTTTGTTATCCTGACCGGAAGGTTACAGGTTCAAATCCCAGCTGTGACTCTGATTGGAATAAACAAACAGGTTATATTTTATGGTTATATTTAACCATATAACCCATGCATATTGTCACATTTTTGTTACTGTTTTTTCCTACAGGACAATTCAGATTATCAGCAACACACAGACAACTTTGGAAAGGTGAACCCTTTTTTTAACCTCTGCTTGTGTGTCCCTTGTTTGAGGAGGTTTTCTGCATACGACTTAAAAAAAGAAAAAATACACCCTTGCAATAAAACGTAGAAAAAGTAGGTGTCCTTGAATATTGGAGACCCTGGCGGGATGGACCTTGAATGCTTCCTAAGGAGTACCCAAATCATTTGACACCTCCTGAAGGACGAGGACGTTGAGCCCACTCTCGGCTATGGAGATAGAGATTCTTGACGTTCCTCAGCTGGAAGGCTCATGCTAGGTGCTAGTACGAGCTGGAGCCTGAAAACACAGGGCTTTATTGTGCTCCCCGCCCTGCCCGTAACCAGAACCACAGTCCCAGTCGAAGACCAGTGAATGAAACTTCTGTTCCTCTGTCCAAAGGCATCCCTTTTTATGGTTAAAATATATATTTTTTTTAAGTTAAGGGGATGAATATGAGAAATAAGGGCGCTAGCGTTTTCAGGCTTGCTGTTCCCCATGTTTACCACAAGGTGGTGAAATGAGGCCATTATTTTCTCCAAGTACTCGTATCTGTATGATGGTAAATTAATCTTTTTCTTAGCCTTTCTTGGTGTTCAGTTTTTTTTGTAGTGATGTAATAATGTTGTTTTTTTTGTTTGTTTTTTTTTAAGTGAACAATTTCGCTTCTTACAGGGTCCCAAAGGCCACAGTCCCTGGACGGGGGTGTCCCAGTTCCTCCAGACTTCCCAGAAGATCATCCAGTTCGCCTCTGGGAAAGAGCCACAGTCTGGGGACACCATCATCTATGTGGCCGGAGCCTTCGACCTCTTCCGTATCCTTCTGCCTGAACCAAATAACAGGTTGATTAGGCCCAGTTGGCTGCGTGGTCAAATCTAAGGTGAAAATCTGCTCTTCTACCCTGGGGGTAAGAATTGACAACGCCTGGATAGATCCTTGTAGGTTAGGGTTAGGTTTGGACACACTCTGTTTAAGGACAAACCCTAACCAACTGGCTGCTTGGCCAACACCAAGGTGGAAGTCTGCTCTTCTACCCTTGGAGTAAGAACTGACAACGCCTGGATAGATCCTTGAAAAGTTAAACTGTGCGGTATGCGAGTCTGTACGGGCCAGGCCGTCTTCCGAGAACCAGCGAGCGGTGTTCGTTGTCTACCTTCACCCTGTCAGATATCGGCCACGTAGATTTCTTGGAGACGGTGTCCAAGCAGGCCGAGAACCCGTACGTCATCGTTGGGTTGCATTTCGACCAGGTGAGTAATTTGATCCAAATGGAGGCTTCTGTGCACACAGAGTTGGTCGCTATGTGGCACGTGTTACCGCTATGCGGTGCGAGTTACCAGTTCACTGAGTACAAGAAATGGCTGATCCAGGATTTGGCCTTTTAGCAAAAGAGACTGCCAGCTGTCCACTGTCAATAGCCCCCTGTAGATACAAGCTGTTCAGCTCCTTGTTCACTTGGTCATGGGCAGGCTTGATTGCCTCTAATGGCATGGAAAATATACCCTTCGCCCCTCCCCTGCTTGTAAACTCTATGACACCCTTAGGGAATACATGTGGTAGAAGGTATGTTTAACGTAAATAAGAAATAAGTTCTCCTGGGTGTGGTGAGTTGGCTAGCGATCCCCTGTCCCTGGTCCGTCACAATGACCTGGCTGTTGTGCTCTGTGTTGCAGGAGGTGAACAGATACAAAGGGAAGAACTACCCCATCATGAATGTCCACGAGAGGACGCTGAGTGTGCTGGCCTGCAGGGTGAGCGTTTTATCTCTCACAGTCACACACGCGCACACGTACACACACTCACACACACTCGCGTAAACACACATACACAACAAACGCTTAGACATACACTTTCACTCTCTCTCTCTCTCTCTCTCACTTGCACACACTCTCGTTCGCACGCATACACTTAGTCACACACGTACAGACACACATACTCCAACATTCTGAGACACACCATGCACAAACATGCCTCCGTTGACAAATTGCCATACAATTCAAAGCTGAAATATCCTGCTGTATGAATAAAGTATAAAACGGTAGACCATGAACACGACGCATGCCCTGCCGGGTCAGTTTTCCATGACAGACGAGCAGCAGCAGGAGCAGGACCAGTGTGCTACTTTGTGCAGCGCCATAGTATCTTCTCTGCATGAACCAGGGCAGCTGCGTAACCGCAGCAGAACATCCCCTTTGCCTAAACCAGTATCTTCAAAATAAAATGGCTTCTCTCCCCAGTATGTGTCGGAGGTGGTGATCGGGGCGCCCTATGCCGTCGGGAGAGACCTGCTGGACCATTTCAAGGTACGAGAGCCAAGCTGGCAACTTTTCTTTGTGACGCCCTGACTCTGCAGCTTTCCTGGATCTGTGTGTGTGTGACACATTCCAACTCTCCTGTGGACTTGTGCTGCTAAACATGATGACGTGAAAGATCGAGGAGTGTGTTTGAATAAAGGTTAAGAGTAAGCCTGCAGACTGTTCCTTTTCAGCTGGGTTGCGCCGGTTCGAATCCAGCTCGTGTCATTTGCCAGTTGTGACTGGGAGAACACAGTGGGTGAAAGCAGCTGGGCTTCTATGGTGTCTGTCTGTCTGTCTGTCTGTCTGCGTGCGCCAGCCATTGAGAGGGACGTGCCACTCTTCCAGTCGGCACTTAACCAATAGTCATGCAAGCTGTGTAGCCTGAGTTTAAGAGGAGATGGGAGATGTTTCCTCAATCTCCCTGTGTGCGCTAGCAAGATTCGTAGCAACGCCCCAGAGATTCATTAGCAAAATTTGAGGAAAAAATGAAAAATAACACGGTTCCAAATTCCGTTTAAAAAGTGGGTGAGAAGCTACACATCAACCCCACCTGCACACACACACACATGCGCACACGCAAACAGAATATGTTCATAGTTTTAAACGTATCTCACATGTCGGATTTAGATGCGTGCTGGTTGTTGGAAGTAAAAAAAGTCTGGTCAGCAGAGCCAAATTTGCCTGGGCCTTCAGCCCATTTTCATTTTCAACAAAAAGCCTTGGTTTGTGTCCAAAGATCCTTCTACATAAAACGTCTGGCTCTTAGTGATGTACTGTATAATTTCTCCCTACATTCCATGGTACGTGTTATGCCAATAAATCCACAGCTTCTTTTCAGACGTATCCCAACCGTAGGCTCAGTCAGCAGGCCATGCTGGGCTCAGGACTCAAAATAGGCTGATGCTGCCCACCTCCATTTGTCCACGCTCCCATACAATCCTTGGGGGGGGGGGGGGGGCGGGGGGTGATCCCCATCCCCCTGCGCACACCCCTGCTTCATGCCTCCGCAGGTGGACCTGGTCTGTCACGGGAAGACTGAGGTTTTTATCGATAAGGACGGTTCTGACCCATATGCTGTGAGTACATGGTTTTGTGACCGCAACCCTGTAGTGTACCTTTACTTCCCCACTTAAAACTTGCATGAGTCTTGTGTTAAGGACAGCATGACCAGCCTGACTGGGGTGGTAGTATTATTATTTTTATTCTTCCATTTTATTCCCTCATGACTGTAGCCTGAGTAATCATGCTTTTCTTCATAAAGAAAGGGGTTTTGATCCACTGTGTTTATTCGCCAAGTCCAGGCTGCTATAAAATTTTCTTTCTCTGTGAGAGAGCTTAGTTCAAATTTAGCTTCGGCTAGCCTGAATATTACTAAAGAAGTAATGTTTTCGGTTCTATTTTTCTGACCCTGTTCCTGTTCATGGGGGTGGCGTTGACGCACAGGAGCCTAAGAAGAGGGGCATTTTCCGTACTCTGGACAGCGGGAATGGCCTCACCACCGATGACATAGTTCAGAGAATAATCAAGAACAGGTTTGGGGCCTTTCAGTGATTTTGTGAGTGTGAGTGTGAGTGTGAGTGTGAGTGTGAGTGTGAGTGTGAGTGTGAGTGTGAGTGTGAGTGTGAGTGTGAGTGTCCAATCTCAGTTACCAAACCGCGATTAAAAGGTATGATCTGCAGCGAGAGGAATGTCTCACGCCCCCTTCATATTTTTCTCCTTTCTTGTCCCAGGCTGCAGTTTGAGGCCAGAAACCAGAAGAAAGAGGCAAAAGAGATGGCGGTGATCGAGGCCATGAAGCGCCGCGAGGAAGAGAAGACCCTGGACACGGCCCAGTCATCTGTGTAGGAGGGCCCAGGAGAACTGCGGAAACCTGGGACTAACAGACCTTACATTGCCACACCGCATCCCAGTCACTCCGGCTCTTTCACCCAAAACCAGTAGCACTCGGCCTACAAGTCCGTCCACCAGTATGCAGGCAGGCCTAACTTGAGAAAGTATTCCTAGGCTTTGGATTGGATGTCAATACACAAAAGCAGCCCCCCCACCCCAAAAAAAAAAAAAAAAAAACTTCCCACATGGCACACAGTCACTTGATACGGGCGTTATCGCGGCTTCTTATCCCCCCTTGCGCGTTCGGTCGCTTGTGTCCAGATGAAAATGACGTCCCCCGTGGGAATCTTTTTAAAGAGTTTAAACTCTTGAGACTGGCTGAAGGTGAAGCAGCCGAGCCTGGGGGAGTTTTGGGCGCGGTAATGGCAGTCACAGCGTTATCTCTCTGAGCTGTGGGGGTTGAGGTTGCTTATAGTTTAGGTTTTGGTGGGAGGAGGAACCTTCTATTATGTAAAGAAAGTATGTATTGTAAATTAATGTAACTGGCCTGCCAGTATCAGAAATACTGTGAAGGCCAGTTTTTATTTTGAATTTTAAAGGTTAGGAGTCCCCATCCTGCAGTAATGCATCAGGATTGGCCCAGGGAGCTGCTTATGATTGTCTTTGCAAATTTAATATATTTCATGCGTTCTACAATATCCCAGTGCAGCAGCAAACCATTAGCCTGAGAGCCCCCTGTCTGTCCAATCAGACCGTCCTCCACTGGCTTTGGTCTAGTGCGAGAGCATTGGTGTGTGTGTGTGCGTGTGCGTGTGCGTGTGCGTGCGCTAACCTCCGTACTGGTACCATGTGTCATTGACTAATTCAAGCCACTACTGATATATTCATGTACAAACAGCGTGTGTTTCTTTTTAAATTGTTTCTATGGCAAATTATTTTAAAACATTTTCGAAATGAAAAGGTAGTACACCACTGTAAAAAAGTGGGGGGAGCATTTTTAAATGCAGAAGTTTTCCCTGTTTTCTGCTCAAGCTATGTGTAACTGGTTGCGATGTTTAACCAATGACAGGTGTGTTTAATAACCACCAAAACATGCCGCTTGAAACTATCATACAGTGGATCTTGTTTTAATACGAGTCCTGCTCAGCAGGGCTAATACGTTTTTTGGAAACCTGTAAATGGCTTTCACCGTGATCACTGCACCCTGAGCTCTGAATGACTGCAAAGCTCACAGGAGGGTCCTTCAGAGCAAACGGTCGATTGGCATTGTACAGTTTTAAAAAAAAATTCAATTTTAAAGCTTTAAGCTATGTTGAGACTGCGATTTGTTGGGATGGATGGATAGGTTGGAGTAAACTTTGACTTTTTACTTTGACGTGCCGGATGTCGGCATGTCTGGCAAGGGTTGTGTGTCTGTGTCTGTCTGTACGGGGTCTCATTCTTTGGGTTCATCAATACACTCACTTATACGTAGACTGCTTTAGCCAATTAGGGGTTCTTGGTACCTATGGTTTGGGCTGACGGCGTGCTCCTCTAGGATAACCTGGCTCCTCTTGAGGGTTTAGGGGTGGGGGGTGGGGGGCGGCGTGCTTAGTTCTTCCCGGGACAAGCTCAAATTTGGCCGTGACATCGTACCTGGGCCTGAAAGTTTAGAAGTGGACATGTGCAATTCAAACCGATTAACTGATTTATCCTGCTCTTGGTAGCATAAGACTGTCCCATATTTTGGTCATTTCACTGCACTGTGGTGGACCAAGTGTCAAAACGGCAAGAAAATAACTTTAATGGAAATATTCTCTAGTAATTTACAGACAAAATAGAAAAAAAGTTGGTTGTTTTAACTGTAATTCACGTAGGTTTCTATTTGGTTCAGGAAGTTGCTCGTTTTCTCTTAAATGACTTGGACTGTATTCTTCGTCAAGGAGAAGTACAATAATGACTGCATTGTCGACAGAAGTTTTTTTTTTTTTTTTTTTTATCTGTTAACATTTTATTATGAATTTTGGTGATTTCCTAAAAGCTTTTTTTCAGGATTTGTCTCCAGTTGAAATCTGAATGGTTCTGTAGGTTGATGCCTTTTCTATGTATAATTAATTTAGGCTGGCAGAACAAAAACCAGAATGGAGCACCTGAGATTCTTGTTGGGGGTGGCTAACCCTGGGTCCTGGTTGGGTACAGTGTTTTTCAAGCCATATCTCAATTGGAGGCTGATTTACACCTGGAAACTCCAGGGTAGATTTCTAATCCCAATAATGACTCCAGTTAGACATTTATGGGGCGAGGTGGTACAAAAGCCTGCATAACAATGGACGGGTTGGCAATCCCCTGTCACTAGCTATGTCTGCCCCAAATTGCCACTAGAGGGTGTTATTGTCAATGTATTTTTTCTTACACCCCGAAAAATTGGTAATCGAAAACCAGAGCTGAAATAATGGAAGGACTGTGCTGTCAATTTTTATTATAAAGCATTTTATAAAATGAGAAAATGTCGTCAATTTCTTCAGAATTTTTTCATGTGTACTCATTTTGGAGACTGGGCTATAGTGTTTTCTATATATTCATGTGTGGAATGTAGATAACGCCAAGTATTTGATGCGAGGGTATGTTCTGTTTGAATAAGACTAGTGACCTTGTTATGCATGACCACCCTAGCAGTCTTTACAATAGCCACGAAGGTTTGGCGCAGCAGGAGTAAGTTAAACGGTCATCATTTTATACCGACGGTCACATATCCATCCACATACAGGTATGAACCGTTACCTAAGTAAACATAGCTTCTTACAATTATGAACAAAGCAAAGCAAATCAACGAAAGGAGTCATGTTCAATTGTCTTAAGAAATATTGAGAAACCGGTCTGTTTTGGTCTATCCTGAAACAACAGTAGAAGTTGCGACTGTGGTTACGCGATGAACTGCGGATACATTCATGACTAATGGAGTACACTTTATTCCACGCGCCCTTTATTGTGTATATAGAACGATACGGGTATTTTTCTGACTTTTAAGGCCAGCGTGATGCAAAGAAGACGGGAAGATCGCGCGGTAGGTCTAGCGCTTTGATCGCGCCAAATGAGCGTGCAGTCAAATCCTATCCCATTGAAAGTCTGCCCCACTGAGAGATGGTAAATGTCAGTTCATTAGGGGCGCGTACACTATCCAGGCTCCTCAGGAAGTATCACCTCGCGTCGAAGCTATAAACTTAGGCGATTAAAAATAGCAAACATTTCTTTAAAATAGGCATCAATTAGGCAGGTGAGATGTCAGATATGTGCTCCTGTTGCAAGGGGTGGGCGACACGTAATATTAGGCCACATTGTTGACCTATGGGAAAGTAAGCTTTGTTATCATGGTGTAATTGATTTATCACCCCTTCAATGCTTGAATTGGGGACTAATAATAAAACAGACCTCTTGCAAACCTGTTTTTATAGCGATTATTATTCAATATACAAACATTTGAGTTTCGAAAGTATATAGGCCTACAATAATTGTTTCCAGAACCGACTCCGATGACACCATGCAGAGCACAGTTAGGCCTAACTGTCTCTGTGAACCTGTAGCGGTGTGGTTGTAAAGTCCACAACTTATTTGAACAACCTCCAATTGCATCTGTTTTATTTTTAGTCACTGCTATGAAAAAGACTTACCAATGTGCGCAATGATTTATATATTCTTTTGTAACGACTTGCTTTGTAATATTGTCCTGTTTAAACGAAAAACGTGACCAAAAAGCATGTATTTAGAACCTGTTTACATAAACATTTAATTACTGACCGTTTGAGTGTGGTTTAAACTATTCTTAATAAGTGTAACAAAACATAAAAATGGTAAGTAAGGCGTGATTTCAAAAACATTGGAATATTCCATCACAATATTTCAAGAACAGGAAGTTTTAATGATTAGGGGTTTACTTCACTCAATTAAATGCATGAGTTTTTATGATTTATTTTTAAAAAAAATTACATTTGGCGCCGAGTCGTTTATATATAGCACATTTTTTTTGTATGTATAAAAAGGTGTAAGAATTTTTATAGAACCTGATATTACATTTAGAATTTTAATGGAACGCTATCCGTATAAGATTAATTTTAATCGGTATTCTATTTTGATTGAATGTTGCTGTCACAAAAATCTGTGCTTCCATGTTTATGTTAAAAGGGCTACTATGTTGCAAATGTGGAGTACATTATATTAAGATATTTTAAGCAAATTTTAAGGTGAGTTTCCCTGAGCTGTGCAACATTTACAAAATACTTTTTAAAAATAAGCTTTTACCCCCATAAAATGAATGTTACAACAACAAACAAACAAAAAAAAAACATTCCCACAAGCACGTTTATCACTTCTCTTGTCATTAACATTGTCTTCCTATAAATCATCAATAACTTTCTCCAAGCCCCACGAAGTTTTTCATCGGATAAAGGACACCTCGAGTTAAGGGGTTAAAAAAAAATCGTTTTTGGGAGATCGTGCAATTATTTATATAACTGTGATTGCATTTGGGGTGTACGGTTTTTAAACATTTCTCACCGTCACACACGTGTTACACCGTAATGTTGTTTTATTGTGAGTGCAATTGTTTGTTGAGGATACCTAGATCATTTTAATTAGTTTCTTTGGGCAAATTTTTGGGACCTTGTAGTGTCCAATGTTTCTACGACACGAGTAATCCAAATTTTAATTAAATACCAAACGGAGTTTTAACCACGTAACCATATTCGTATCCCTTTTAAAAAGTTATTTATCCACAAATTTGAGGATCTAATATGTCTTTTGTTAGGAAAAACTTCCACTTTCAAACACATTCAGGTGTCCGTTTTCCCGAAATTACGTCACTTCCCCCCCCCCCGATCCTGAGACTTGTAGTAGTAAAATAAACAGTCGAGGGTGCTACTAGAACTATAACGCGCCCCTATAAAAAGTTTTTTTCCTCACTCTAAGTTAATATCTTCGGACTATAAAAATGCACATTAACAAAATCGGCTGTTGTACCAGTATCATAATCAAGTAACAAAAGATTCCGAGACTTTTTTCGAATTTAAGGTACACGAGCGCTCAGTTACGTTTTTAGGCGTTTTGAATGTTTTACGATCGGCACGGCGGGGGGCTCCACTTCAGGTGACCATCGCTGAAGTGATTACTTGGTATGGCTATGTACAGACTGCGATGGGAGTTCTACAACTGAAATTGAAGAGTGTTATCTTTTTCCTCGCGTTGTATGGTCCACAATAATCTTGATCAATGTGTCGTGGAAAATCAGAACTATTCGGAACAAGCCCTTCATATCACGGTGGGGAACGGAGACCTCTATTCGAGAGGTGGTAAACTCTTAAAGTTTATTGTAACACGGATTTTCGTGTTGTGTTTTCGTTCTGGTGGCGTGGAAGAAATGCGCGAGAAAGATGGGACTGTGTCTGGGATCTGAACTTACAGAAGAAGGGAAGAAGGCAAAGGTTCAGAGCGCTAAAATAGACCGGGATCTGTACGAGTATGCCAAGCGCGAAATGAACGTGGTAAAAATTCTCATGCTAGGTAAGTAACCCCAAAACAAGTGAATAGTTTGCTTGTTATTTGAGAATGGTGTCAACACGATTTTTTCAAACAACATTTGATTCTTGTAGCCATTGAGTTGTGGGTTTTGTTTCCGTTATAGGCTACTTCTGTTATAATTGGCTTTTCCCGGGGGGTTAGTTCTCTGATGTTATTTAATTTGGTCATGGGGTATGGAAATACTGTTAATGCCCGATTAATGAACAGTATCGACAAATGCAGTGCTAAGATTAACCTGAAATTTGTAAAAAGCAATGCTGAAACTATTGCATCTTAATCAATAAGAATCCTGGCCTGTTGAGGGTCAGTATCTACTTGCGGGTTTTTCCAGTTTGTGGCCAGGGCGATGGTCCTCGCTTTTCCTTTGTCCATTCTTCACGTTTTTGTTGAATGTTCAATTCGTCCGAGCCGACTTGACATTACTGTGTTTTAGTAGTTTCCCTGTTGTAAGGGTGAGCCTCCAGTTAGTGAAGGTGGGGGCTTGTGACCTTAACATGTCCTTGTGTTTGGTGGCTGTTCAGGGGCTGCGGAGAGTGGGAAGAGCACCCTGGTGAAGCAGATGAAGATCATCCACAGCCATGGATTTACTAAGCAGGAGCTGGCCAGCTTCAAGGTGAGCTCTGCGGTCCTCCAGCCTCTCAGATTGGGCCTCTTCGGGGTGATTTTTAGGAATGGGGTCTAGTTACTGGTATATAGTGTTGGAAGAGCTTGGCGCTTGGCGCTTGGCTGTAGGGTTTTCTGGTGGAATGCGATTGTTGTCAATGAGAAACTGATTTTAAAAAAAATAAATTTTGTTCATGAGAAGCACATCTGCAGTCTGTTTTCCTCCTGCCTGGAATTGGAGGCCCCCTTGGTATGCAGCCTTGGTGAGGCGTAGACAGAATCAGTCTTACAAAGTTAATTATTTATGGATGGCTGGAATCCCAATTCTCTGTGTGTGTGTGTGTGTGTGTGTGTGTGTGTGTCTGTCTGTCTCTCTGTCTCTCTCTCAAGGTAGGTCTATGCCTGTGTGCTTAAGTCCAAGTTTCTTCTCAGCTTGCTGCTTGTTTCCCAGGAATGTGCCCCATTCAGGAGAACTCGAAGACTTGTGAATCTCTCTCAGCCCCTCTCTTACCCCCTTTCTTTTCCCCTCCCGCTTTCTGTAGGGAGGGTCCGCAAACTTTCAAATGAAGTTTGTTGGAGTATTTAATGAACAAGCAGAAAATGCTATTTTTAGAGGTTTCACATTTCACCTCTTCTGTTGTTCTATAGTGTTTAAAAAAAAGATAAAAGGGATTTCAAAAGATAACTGATTTTAAACACGTACTTAAACATACTTGATATGAAAGATCATCTAAATGTTCATAAAAAATAGAAACGTTGGCCCTCACCGCTTCTCTAGATTGTTAGTTGACTCTTGTTATTGTTTTATCATTGTTGTTGTTGTTGTTAGATCCATTGCAACTGTCTGGTGTAGTAAAGTAAGCCTAATTGTAACCCGTTGTAAGAAAACCCCCCCCCCCAATCCCATTACATGCATTAAAAGGTACACTTTTCTCTGATGTTTCCCATGATGCACTGCTGTATTTGTACATCTTGGATCTTCGTATCTGAGGCCCTTCAAGAACTTTGAGTGGGGGGGGGGGGAGAAAGCAGAAAAATAAGAAGTGATTTGTTCCCTTACGCCTTTCCGTTCTTGTCTTCATGTTTAATCTCTGAAGATAATGTTCCCTCTGACCGAGACACAAAATGTGACCCACACCATCCCTGGTAATTTGTCCACTCGTGTTCACAGGATTAGGCCTGAGCTCTTGGGCATCTGTGTGAGGCGGAGCCTTGGTGTCCACATGGTGAGCGGTACTTATAAAGAGGGGCTCTTCTCAGTGTCTAAGAGCCATGGGCGCATTTCTGTCTTTATTACACAGAGCGATGGGAACGTGCTGCCGCCCTCATCCCAACCCCCACCCCCACGTTCTTTTGTCGAACCCTGAGAACTTTTCTCTTGTTAGATGGGTTAGGGCTCGGGTAATGCTATCCTCATTGCCACTTTCCCTGTGTGGAGGTGTTTTAAACTGCCATTGTATTGTCCTTTAATATCCTTTCACTTAGTCATGCATTCACTCTGCACTTGTGTCTCTCAGTACACGCATGCACAAGCAAGCACACACACACGCACACACACACAAACAAAGGCACGCACGAAGGAACACATGCACACGGACACAATCACGCTCGCATTCAGCAAACACGCTCAGGGAGCTAGCATTAGGAGGTACAAATGGGCTGTTCTGAACAAAAGACCTTGTAGATCTGGTTCATAATTTAAAAAGAAATCAATGTTTTTTCTCAATCACTTGTTTGTGTTGAGGGACAGGAAGACGTGTTTGTCATTTAATGTGGTTCCGTTTCGTCGTGTATGCATGTGCGTGTGTTGGTTTTTGTCACCGACCAGCAGCTGGAAGCAAATTGTATTATTGTTTCTGGTGGACAATTTCCACTTGACGCATGAAACCCACCACCAGTTCACATTCCCCGGACAAATCTCCTAAACAAACAGTGACCCCCCCCCCCCCCCCAAGCTAAGGGTGAGCAGTGGGGCCAGTTCTTGGCAGTAATATCTCACCCCCTGCACAAAAAACTACAGATTTTTCAGTACTTTGGACAGGGGGAGGGAGATATCGCCCCTGGAACGGGGCAACAAGCTCTTTTGGCTCTTTGAACTCTTCTGGGTTTACTAAGCGTAATCACGCGGCTCAGTTTTGTGTGTGGACTCCCGTGCAGCTAAAGCAGTACCATGTGGCTTTTCTCTGGCTTTGGATTCCATTCTTTTCTTGGTTATAATTAGGCTCACTTCTTGGACGGGCCATTCATTCCGTGTTGTCCTCTTGCCTCAACATGGCGGGGGTTGAGGGGTTTGGTCAGAATGATGGTGTTGTGTAGTCGGGAATCTGAGGAAGCTCACCTTTATGCAGATAGAAGAGTAAATACATTGTCTACGTTCACGTCAACCTCCTCTTTCCAAGCCTAAGGGTACACTGCCTTTTTAATTAGTTTTCTTATGTGTCTTGTGTTTGGACGGGGGGGGATGGAGCATGTAGAGAGTTTGAGTCATTTGAGAGGAAAGCGCAGTTTGCGGTATCTCCCGCTTGTCTTTGGGACAAAACAAAGTGGCTGAGGTGCTGGGTAAAATCGGGGCTGCTGAGGCGTAGGGGTAGTGCGCTCCTATAGCCAGTTTATAACTGGTTCTGCATGGAGAGTAGCCTGCAATTACAGGCTATGGGCATGTTGTTCTTGGGCCTTTAAAGGCAGCTGTGTGTGTGTGTGTGTGTGTGTGTGTGTGTGTGTGTGTGTGTGTCTGATCACGACAGAGACCTCTCCTTTGCTTTTTCTTACAATGGTCTGACCTGGGAACCAGTCCTGACACTACTCCCTTCTCCTGTTCCTCACCTCCTGCTGGAGGTAGTCCTCTCTTTCTGCCAGCCTCCAGTATTCTTTTGTGATCAACCTGGACCTATGACCCACGGCAGGCCTTGAGTGGCTTGTTACCCGACCTTAATGTCAATGACACTTCCCGTTCTTCCCCTACACACACACAACCCTTCCCTCTCTCACAAAAGAGGGTTTTAGCCTTGCCAGAGTGTGTTGGGTTACTTTCCGAGAAGACACTTGTGGGTACTTGCCCCTCTGAAAGAAATCCGGAGGAAGGTTTATCATCTAGGCTGCAGTCTGCGTGCAAGTAAGGGAGAAGGAATGTGTCTGTGTTTTGAATGAGAGAAAAAATAATAATATATATATATATGCATTTTTTGGGAGTGCCGGAGAGAGCCAAGAAAGAGCAATTCCAGATGAGATGGAGGAGCTGCAGTTCTGACAGGAGCAGACCTGGAAAGCTGGGTGGGGATGTATGCTTTTACAAACAACACCCTCCCGGCGTCATAGCAACAAAAAGGAATCTTCCAGCCCTTCAGACGTGCTGTCATGCGGCGGGATTAGGGGCGATTGTCGTTAGATAATAAAGACAGCGGAATGTCTGGGGTTGTGACGGGCCGATCAGCAGTGGCCAGAAAAAAAAAAATCAGCCTTTTTGACACAAATCAATGACGGGAGCCGACGCGACCTTTTCCGGTACGGCGCTGAGACGTCAGCCCCCTCCACGCCTGTGGAGGCATTTGTCAATCCAGAGGATTATGTGCTCGATAAAAATCATTTTAAAAGGGGGAAGACAGGAAAGTGGGTTAAATAAACATACCGAAACCAAGGGATGAGGTCTAGACTGAAGGATAGCAATGTGTCTATTTTTTTTTAAACGGGCAAGAGGTTGTATGTTGGAAACGGACTGTGAGTCAAATATATGGTCCTCGAAGGTGTGACTTCCTCTCTGCTCAGGTCGTTTTACCCCTGAGAAAGGCGCTCATGCCAAATGGCTTCCATAAAAATCCAGCTGTGTAAATGGGTGAAGTGTGAAAAATATAAGGTGTGTAAAATCTCTGGTCCAGAGTACCTGTGAAGTAATCCTGGCTGGGATCAAGGGGGTTTGTTAACCTCACCGTCTCCTCCTGCAGCCCGCAGTGCTGGATAACCTCCTGACCTCCATGAAGTTTGTTCTGCATGGGATGGGGATTCTGAGGATCAATCTGGCCAGCAGCAAAAACAAGGTCAGTCCTTGTCCCCCCTCTCTCTCTCTCTCTCTCTCTCTCTCTCTCATGTCATCAGCTCCAAATTGACGCACATCTTAGCTTGTGGCCGTTTGGGCCCTTGAGACCTGCTATTACATGGCTGTTATTATCTGCTATTTTAAGCATTTAGAAGGCTACACTAGGTGGCAGCAACTCAGCACTCGACTGGTGCATTCCAGACCCCTAGGAGCCTGCGTGAAGTCAGCCCTGACTAGTTGGCACCTTGGCTGACTTCTCCGCATCGTATGTCTGCTGTTGCATCAGGGGGAGAGACCCCCTGTTTTAATTTTTTTAATTACCTCTGTTTTAATGGAAGCTAAAGGGAGAATATAACGCGTATGTGTGTGTCTGATTTTATTCTGATCTTCGAGCTCTGAAACATTCAGGGGACGACCTTGTCCCTGTGCTAGCAGCACTGAATTCTGGGATTGTACCCTTTGTGGTGACTGTTTTGGGACTCAAGTCGTGTTTGATAAGTGGTGTAAAGGGCAAATGGTGTGTGGGAGTTGGGGGGGGGTGTGTGTGAGAGAACCCGTGTGAGGATTACTCCGGCGTCACTCGAGACCCTCCCTGGGCTCTTCATCCCGCTTATTTGTGGAGATGTGCGTGTTGTTGCCTCACAAATTTCTCCCTTTCCACCATAAATCTGCCTCTCCACCATCGTTCCTGCTAATGGTTCCCAGAACCTTGTTGCCAACCGCTTCGCCCTCACTTCCTAATGAGCCTCGATTAGAAGCTGGCTATGTGTGAGGGTTGTTCAAACGAGCAAACAAATACCGGTCTGAGCCACTTTTTGCCTGTACAGAATCCCTCGTAAGACAGCACCACTCAGACTAAAACTTAACTTTAAAAATAAATAGAGGTAAAATAGAGGTAACAAGTCAGAGTTCTGAGGAAAACTAGATCAACTTTAGTTCAGTGAGAGAACATCTTACACCTGTGCGGAAAAAAAAAAAAAAAAGTAAAATACTGCAGGCATTTTTTGGGAATTCTGCATACAGTATTTTTAAGTTATGCAAAATTATGCTATATGATTGATTTTTTAGTTTCAATTATTTTATTTTAAAATCTAAGCATTTTAGTACAGAACTTAGTGTCTTCTGTTTCAGTAAAAAAGTAATTATTTTTATATGTCATACGAAATATAATATAAACTGGCCTATTCTTTGCTCAGACTTTACCTTTGTTACTCTGAATGGCAAAAAATAGTCTTGCGTGAGCACAAATGTTTACTATTCATGTAACATTTAATCTTATTATAAACGTTTTTATTATTAGTTCCGATTTAACTGTATTTAGGTTTATAGTATGGTAAATAATTGTTATTGAAATTTATCATGGAGGTGGTTAGGAGGCAGTAATTGCAGCTAATTTGAACACATCGTATAAAGGTGCAGAACAAGCTAAAAAAAAAGAGCTTGTCCAATTTCAGGACCACACGGCAAGAAAACGACGAGAGAGGGGGAGTCATTTGTGATTTGGAGCTGCAGTAACGCTAGAACCGCCGCGGGATTAATGACATATAAACACATCTGCGTACTTTTGACGGAACGTGATTGTCCGTTAAAGAAAACAAACCCCAAGAATGAAAATAACGGTAGAAAAATGAAGGATGACCGCGTTGTATTCACAAATGTGTGTTTATGTACCTTTTAAATCCCAACCAGTCAAAATCACTACTGTGAGTAAAAGTACACATGTCCTTTTGCCCTGACCCAGTGTTAAAGCCACTCTGTTGTAGTTGTTCCACCCTGCGGACATTTTACATCACTGTTTCATTTAAATGTAATGGTTCTGTTGAGTCCCTGTGTTGCCGCTCACACTGCAGCAGTGCTTATTACCTCTGACAATACGCGTGGCGTATTTGTAACTACGCAAAAATCTGGGGTGATGGGTCTTTCTCAGGGAGCAGGGTAGAATAACGGTTTGGGGGTCTGGGTGGGGGAGGGGGTTTTCTGCGTCGGAAAGATAATTACAGCATGTCCTCTTCTCATTCTGTAGTCATTAAGACCACAAGCGTTAATTACCAGCAGTGTTAAAGACTCTGTAATTATGTCCTCCTAATCACTGCCTTCGTTACGGCGGAGGGATGGTGTGTGGGACTTTAGGTTGGGTGGGTGGGTGTAGTCTGGGTAATTAAGCCTTCCCTTTTTGTCACATCGGAGCTGATGCCACCGTAAAATGCGTTGGTGTTGCAAATGTGCGTGCGAGCGAGCGCTCCTGCGAGAGGGAAATGATGCAGAAGTCATAAGCGATGAAACTGTCGCATAATTAGAATTTTGGCATTTTGTGTTTCTGAGGCCTGCGACAGATTTGACTTTTTCACAGTTCTGATATGATCGCTGGATGGGGTTGAGTGTGCAGCTTGGGGCGTAGTGAATGGGTAGCCAAGTTCTGATGGGGGAGGGGGTTAAAAATCCCAGGAAAGGAGTTCTTCTACCCTCAGACAAGGAACTACCTGTATAGGGAATATTAAGATGTATAAATTAATCCATAGCATATGGAGTTTGAATGTATATGAAATTGTAAGCAGTTTGTGCGCATGTATGTATGCGTATGATAAAACAACGGCTGTGGGGCAGGCGCGGACTGGCCATTGGGAGTTTTCCCGGTGGGACGGTCTTATGAGGGCCGGTCTATTTTTTTATTTTTTTTTTCTCTCTTCCCCCCAGCCCCGGCATTTATATATATAGAGACACGTGTCTGTTTGAATTTGGTGCATGAAATTGGGGCCGTTTGACAGCAAATTCGCGGGCTGCTTTTTGTTGCCAGTCCGCCCCTGCTGTGGGGGTATGCTCCCTGCAGTAATGCAACCTCTGTTGCTCATCTCCAGGTCCATGCTCACTCTGTGCTGTCCTGTGGCCGCTGTTTTGATGAGGACCAGGCGCTCTTCCCTTTCATTGCCCATGCACTCTGCTGCCTGTGGGCCGACCAAGGTGTGCGAGCTGCAGCGTCCCGGGGCTACGAGTTCGAGCTCAACGATTCCGCTCTCTAGTGAGTACCAACCTTGTGTGTGTTTGTGCTTGTGTCTTCTGTATGTCCTACAGTCGACGCTTTCTACATGATGAACTCCATAGTTAATTTGACATTGGACAGGATGTATCTCTAAAAGAATGTCTTATTCAAGCCAGTTGCTCAAACAAAAGCTCCTTAACAGTCTTGTATCCTTTGTCAGAACACGCAGATCAAAACCACGCTGACGCTGTATCACTTTCACGGGGTGATTAAGTGTATCCTCTGTTCTCCCACTGGTAGATCGCCGGGGCTTAATCAGACCCATATTTAATCCTGATTTCAACCCCACGTCTCTGGGATGAGTGTCAGCCATCGGATTGGCTGCACGCTTAGATTATGCCGCGATACTTTTAGGGTGAAGTGTGTGTATACTGCCTCCCGGACATCAATCCTTGTTGTTAGAAGTGTCCTGACATCATTTAAAAAGGAGATTCGCGTCTCCTCCCGCATTGTCTCAGGCCTCGCTTTGCGACAGATTGTGTGGACGGTGCTTTGTCCTCTATGGCCTCCATGATCAGTTCTGTTAAAGATGTCGACATGCGTGCGTGTGTATTTGGGGCCCCTGGTTGTACTCGGTGAAACGGTTTTGTGTTTCTGGGCCAGATGGAAGCTTACAATTAGACAAACTGGTCCTCCACCTGGATGCTGTGTTCCGAGATATTTGGGGGGGGGGGGCAGACACCTGAAGGGGAAAAGATGGGGGTATGAGAACCCTGGGAGCTTAATGGCGCTCGCCTCTGCGTCTCACCTTTACCTGCAAATTGAATTCTCTTCATCTAAGCTCTCTCGTCTTCACGCTTATTGTCGCTGCACATCAGAAAAAGCAGTGTAAATGTGTATATATGCATTTTTTTAAGATATCCCCAAATTAGTTTTATTGCAACAATCCACTGACAAACTGGCAGTGCATTCAGTACATTACCATTGTGCTGCTTTGGGGAACGATTTAAGACTAGTGTGGAATTTTTAATTAATTTTTTGTCAGACGGGGATTTATTGAGCGGTGTGACGTGCTCGTGCAGTTTCCATGAGAGCTGGCCAGCCGAGTGCAGCCCACGCGGTGTAATCAGTCAGAGGTGTCTGACTGGGGCATGGTCGCTCTCTTTAGGGCTGGAATGGGGTCTCACTTGTCGTCAGGGGTTTATAAGAAGACCCCCTCAGATTATCACTCTGATCCTGCCCTCATTCAGGTCAGGGCCACAGGAACTCCGGTGCTGTTCTCTTTTATTATCGAAGCCAATGCCTAATGCCTAATGCCTAATGGCTTATTTAAACAGTGAGTCAGTGTGTGTGGTTGCGATTGCCCCCACACAGAGGGGGTAATTGGCTAAACGAACTGGACCAGGTTCCCTGTGGGAAGCAGTGTGTTGTGCGTCGCATTGAATCAGCTTCTGTGTTCCAGACGCTCAGAGGGTCAGGCAGGGAGCAAACCTGAACCAGCGCGGCCTGCCCGACCGGCTGATATTCCACTCTTGACCTGTAGATGATCTATGACCCCCCGATACTTTTAGGCAGTGTGGTCCATCCAGTGGATTGGCCCCAGGGATGGAACAGCAGGTGGCTTACTTGTTAAGGAGCTGGACTTGTGACGAAAAGGTTGCAGATTGAAATTCCATGAGGAGAGGTTATGTTTAACCCTCAGATCTACTTATTATAGGATGGTGGTTTTTATTGTCAGTCAAATGAAATTTTGTGTGTCTGTACTGCGGAGAGTTGCAGATTTTTAAGTGTATCTCTGTGTAATAAGTCATGTCCAGTGAATCACTGGGACTGAGCGTATTTGTGAAGTTGCGAAAGGACTTAGTCAACATCCTTGTTGGATACTTAATGTCTGCATCTCTCTCTCTCTGCTCGTGTAGCAGAGGGAGAGGGAGGATCGGATGGAGATGAGCTATAAACTTGTGCTCTGCCTTAATCTCCCTGGTACTGGATGCTGTGAGGTGAGGGACAGGTATTTAGAGACTTATCATGCTGTAAGAAAACGCTGCATAAAAAAAGAACCCAGGCGGCTTGATCAGTTGTCAATAAACGTGTCTGCCGCCAGGGGACACTGTGTTACTGTGGCATTTCGGATTGTCGCAGCGTGAGGGTGTTAACACTCGAGTGGATGGGTGTCCCCCCGCCTCAAGGCTCCCTCACCCCACCTCCCCCCAGGCAGGTGTTGACAGATGGGAGCTTATCTCTCCCTCTTTTTCATTCTCACTCTTTCTTCCTCTGCCTCTTTCTTTCTCTTTCCCTCTTTCTGAGCCGCTGACCAACTTTCTTATGGATCTGAAAGCCAGACAGTGAATTTGAATACGTGCGGCATGATACAGGAACCTAGCATAGTAAATAAGCATAGTGTTATCTCCTTTAATGCAGCTGGCAGGTTCCTTCTTCCCACTACACTGCTTATGACATGTAATCGAAAAGGATAGTTTTACAAGATTCTCCGAATTGGATTGGCCAAATTGTTCTTGCTACTGCATCACAGCAAAGCGGCACCGTCTCATTTCTCACGAGGTGAATGCTATGAATCAATGTGATCCCCTGCCACCCGTGTCCCGGAGAGCCTGACTCCTCTCATCATTGCCCCTATGGGGGTTGAGGTGGCCGGTGCGTATGCACTCCGACAGGCCCTTTGGGTCACGCAGCGCGGTGATGTGCTCTCCTGGACTGGATTGGAATGTCACTGATTCCCTGACCTGGGGGAGCTTGAGAGGAGCTTGTCTGGGAGGAATCTTCTCCTGAGCCTCAGAACCACCTCCCCGCTTCTCTTCATTGGCCTTTTCAGTACGCTCTCTGTGACATGGCGGCACTTCTGTCTCTGGTGTGGCTGTCGTTGAAGACTACACAAGGCTCTTCCCAGTGAGCCAGTATAGGAAGCATTAGGCATTCCAACACGAGACCAGGCTGCTCATGTGGAAACCTTGGATACCTGCCCTTCACTTCCAGTGAAGCCCAGATAACCTCAGAGCTGCATACTCAAAGTCCACTTGGAGCGGGTTGGTGTATCCCACCCCCACGCCACAGGGGTTTAGAACTAGCCCCCTTCATCCCTCAGTGCCCTCCCTGACAGTCTCCCAGCCTACCCATAGTCACCAACTTGCTCATGTATTTAGATATGCTCGGTTATCTCGGGCTCTACAGAAACGGCCCTGCAAGGTCTTTGTACCGCTGCATTAGCTGTAAAAAGGCTACTGCTTCTTAACTGTAGGTGGTGCAGTGGCTAAAAACCTGGATAAAGCTTCTTTCGTACTGTGAATATCTAGGTGAAGTGTGGAAGCAAGAGCCATGCAAGTCATTCTGAATAACAGAATCTGCTAGGCAGGTCCCCTAAGTGCCACAAAAATACCTAGTATTAACCAGTGGTTGTTGTGTTTTTGGTCATTTTTATATATAAGGTATACATAGAGCTGTGATGTCTTTCTCGCTCTCTCCCTCTGTAGTTTCTTTGAGAACATGAGCCGGATCATCTCTCCCAACTACATTCCAACGGAAACCGACCTACTCAGGGTGCGACTGAGGACCACGGGTGTCATTGAGACCCAGTTCCAAGTCGGTCACCTGATCTTCAGGTAGGCCCAGCTCGCTGTCATTTTGTGTTCAGACAGGACGTGGTCTTCCTGTTTGACTCTCCTGCACAGGCAACCCTGGCTGGCTCTTAATCCTTCTGTACTTGGAATGCGATATCTCTGGAAGACCGGGTGTCCCACCTGTCAATACCAAATGCCCCTGCCCTCACCGGCAAGTGGCTGAGTCCCCCCCCCATGTCAATAGCTGTGAATTGATCTGGTGTGAGACATCCCCCTGACACTCCAGGTAAACCTCAAATGAGGTCCCTGCCAAGCGAGCAGGCAGGCTGCAGTCATCAGCAACGACTGAGGTAAACTGAAGTAAACCAGTCTGTGTCTGGGTCTGTGTCTTAGCAGTAACGAAAACACAAAAAACCTCTTGGACGAGGCCTCTACCGTCCTCCTATGAGGCGCGATCTAGTCTGGGGATTTATGAGCGCAATGCCCGGGCTCGATAGTTTAACGTATTTACTGGCAACAGGGTGGCGACGGGCAATTTTCCCCTTTCCCGCTCGCTGATGATTTTGAATAGTAATGGCCCTTCATAACCGAGTAAATTTAGAAATGCGTGCTGCGGATAACCGTGGAGGAGAGCCAGGGAGCTAATGTCGGCAAAGGCCCCCCTCAGAATCCATTTGAGCTTCAAGGGAAACGTTGGTGAAATGTTATCCTGAAAAACAATTTCTCCTGTCCCTTATCATTGTCCTTTCAGGCTGATACCTGACTCACCCCCCCCAATTTTCTTATTTTTTATGCGCTCTGCTTTATACTGCTTTTTAATTCAGTTTATTTTATGAGTGGTGATAAATCAAATTACTTAAGGTAGCTTGAGGATTTTTCCATACAGTGTACTCTATTGTGTTGCCAAACTGCACAAAAACAATGCTGATGGAAAATGAAAGGCGTGGGAAAGATTGCTCACGAACCGTAAAACTAATGAGCTTGGTTTGATTGACAAGGGGTGATTATCTTAAAAAAAAAAAAAAGTTCTATCCTCCTAGTCTTCCTCACAGACACTGGGGTGTGTGTGTGTTGAAGTCAGCGCTGTCCTTCCAGAGACTGGCTAATCGGCTCATGTTAATGACACTGATTCAATTTGCTAATTGGCAGAGGAGGATTTGGTTTAAGTGCGTCAAATGAACGAGACCTGCGTGCTGCCGCTTTGCATAAGAAATTGTCTCTAGCGGTATCTCATGAAAATAGATTAAAACTTTCTGATCCGTCGGTTCCAGAGGGGATCGTTGTTTTAAAATTGGAACTTCCTCTGAAACGGAAAGGTATGTGTCTATGTGCACGGCTTCAGTGTCAGCGACCTTAAACGTTTGTGTAGTGGTTAAGGCACCGGACTTGTGACCAGGAGGTTATAGCTCCGAGCCTTACAGTTGTTACTTAAAGAGAAGTACTTCCAGTAAGAAACCCAGCGCTTTAAATGGTTTAAAACTCAAATCAGTTGTTGCTCCAGAGAAGGATGTCTTTGTTCCATGTACCTAGTATAACCTGATTAATGATGGACTCAAATTGGCTCATTGTCCTAATCAGTCCCTGTTTCTGTTTTTAAAGCCTTGAAGATGAACCATCACAACTTGTATGGGCCAATGCCTGGAGGCGTTAGATGTTTAGTATTCAACACCAGGGCCAGCCAATAAATATAACATTAATTAGACTGCCGGAATGGCTTTTACTGCCTAACGTTGTAATAATTGGAACCATTTCTACCATCACGACACAGGGCACCTGAGCCTTGTCGGGGTGGGGGGCGGGGCACAGGATGGCGAAAGGCTCGACAGAACCCCGTAAAAACGGTTAACGACATTAGCGTCGCTGCCCTCCCCCGTATCTTTTCAAGCATAACGTTGTCAGATTAAAATCCAATGCTCTGGATGTCGTCGTGTTCTGCTCCATTAGGTTTTATGACTGATTAAAAATTTACACCTGATCTTTTTTTTTTAATGCAAAATTTCTCCGATTTCATAAGGTATCGTAAGGAATAAGTACATTATTTCCTTTTCGTTGGTGGAACCATCGGAGCTGACCCCTCTTGCCTGGTCGCTACAGGCTGCAAGGCTGAAGGAACCCTGAGTCAGCTCTCAATCAGCATACCACGACCTTGGCCATCAGGCTCCGTAAAATACGTTTTGGAGGATAGGGGGGTTCCCAAAACCCCTCTGTCCTGTCTCCATAATCCAACCCCCCTCTGTCCCGTCTCCGTAATCCAACCCCCCCTCTATCCTTCCTTTTGTTTTGACCCTCCGTCCGTTCGCTCCCCTCCTCGTCTACCTCTGTTAGATAATGCTGGCGGAATCCATCGGAATACCGCCTCGACCCGTGGTGAAGAAAGCCCTGGGAATTGCTCCTGACATTTCGAGCTGGTGGCGTCGCCATCCGGTGATAGGGTGTTCCAGCCCTTTGGAGACTGATGACTGGAGTGCAGTCCTTCTAGTTTAGTTTCATTTTAGCAAATCTTCCAACCGGTTAGACCTGACCCTGTGTGAGCTGCTGGGGAGAGCCTCCCTGTGGAGGCTGAAGAGGTGTCAGTCCGGTCAGTTTTGTCAGGCGTTATAGCCCCCCCCCCCCAAAAAAAAATAGTTACTGTCACATTCGGGGGGCCACTGGGATATAGAAGCATGAAACATAGGGGTCAATCGCATTCAGTTTTCCTTCATGATTGACTGTCACAGTGCTTTACTCTGGCTAGGCAAATTGGCTCCTGTCATTTTCAGTTATGGGGCGGGTGGTCTATTTTTGCTAAGCTTTCGTAGACGGGCCAGTTGTGAACAGTGGCGTCTGGGAGTGGCTCATGCTGCTTCTGGGGCATCAGTGCGCCTTTAAGACTCTGTGTGGCGCCGGAGCAGTGACATGGCCCTGGGTTAGAGACCCTGTGGCGGCCCAGTGACAGGCAGTTAATGTTGGGTTTAATCTGTACTGAAGTGCGAACCACCGTATTGAGTTTGAACTGAACTCCATGCCGGATGTTCTTCTCCTGCACAGTGTCCGCTCTACAGGCTTTGTCACATCAGGCGCTTGGTGTTTTGAGAGCAATTAAGAGATGCAGAGATGCAATTAAACCAGCCATCGCTGGGCTCAACTCAAACACCAGAACCTTCCGCACAAAGCCCGGCGCTATTGGCCGTGACTGAATTCTCTGACCCCTTGTGAAGCCTCAGAGATCAGAGGGACTCCAATTTCCCAATGAAAGCGGTCGATAATTAAACGGTTATAATTGACACTAGGAGGAGAGAAATCTCAAAAATTTAGGGGTGCCAGAGGTTACCGTTTGGTAAACCCTTAACGCTTTAGTCGTCAGTCCTTCTCTGTGAACTCTGAAGGACGTTGACGCTTTCAGCCGAAATTGCCATGGGTACTGAAACGGCCGTCGGCTTGCTTTGACGCGTCTGAGCGATGGTAATCGTATGATCAGAGAACATCGAAAAGCTCATGGCAGTGTGGAAGAGCTCCAGAGATGCATCGTTTACTTGACCTTAGAAAAACACATTTTTTTGTTCTTCCTTTCGTTAACAGCCATGAGGAACGATGTGCATGTGCGTGTGCTTCCCTCTCTGAAAGAAACTTTTCTCAGTACTCGGTGTCACACACGTAATATAGACTCACTGAAGTGGATGCACCGAATAGAAACCCTGGTTTCGAAGGGGGGAAAAAAACTAAATGCATTTTCTTTCAGAGAAATTACTATTTTTTTTTTTTTTCTTCCACCAGGAAGAAGATTGTTTTGGAAAGTTGATAGGGGTTCTTCTCTCAAGGCTTAGTTCTCCCCTGCTTGTGCCTCCTGGTATGAGTGGTAGGGGGGTGGTTGCTGGACACAGGAGATCATTACAAACCACACTTTGGAAATGCCTCTTAATGACATTGTGGGGACAATATGTCCTGATAGGTTTGTGATTATGAAAACCTAACCCTGTGCCGCCTTTGGCCTCAAGCTAAAGCTGTAGAAGTCGGAGAGTTTCTGACCTGGTATCTCTATCCATTACTGTCCTGTAAGGATCTTCATTGCAGAGTCTTTGAATTAAAGCTAATATTGTAAAAGGTGCCCCCATGCATCTGCGCATGGAAGTGAGCATGGGTAGATGTAACCATGTCGGCACTGATAGTGGCTCTTCAGGGTGATGTAGATGCATTTAAATGCCAGTTGTCTATTATCTGATCAGATTCATCATCAATTTCTGTCTGGGAAGCTTGGACCCTGGAGAAGACTCCAACATGGCATAGCATTCATCGCAGCCGGGAATGAAACGCTGCTCGCTACTAATGCTTCACCGGATGCTTTTTAAACGATACGTAACTCAACATCATTTGGGTTTTGGAACATTCCATGGCGGTATGCCACTGGGATTAAATTTCAAACATGGCTTAAGTTAAGAGTACACCTTGTCCAAGGCCTCTGCTTCCTTTGATCAGAGAGAAAAACAAAAAGGCAGGTGTACACTTCTAATCTGCCTTTTTAAATACATTCTCAGTTTTGCAGTTTGGTTGTGTGTGCTAATAGGATGTTTTAGCTACAACTATTTAACACAGGCAGCTCCACGCTCACAAATGGCAAATCAGTTGTTTCTCTCCGTGAGAGTATCAGAAGTACTGGTAGATGAATGCGATATAGCTGTTTATTGAACTTCAGTGGTCAGAGCATGATGGCTAATTTTTTTGCCCGCCAGCGAAAATAATAATGGCTCGTAATTGATAGCCAATAGGACTTATGATGCACAACATAAAGACATTTCACGTTATAATTATGGCGCTCTCTGTTTTATAATTTTATAATTTCTCCTCTTTGATACTGAGAATATATAAGAATAATAGCACAGTCCTCTACATGTCTGACCAAATGTGCGTGTGTTCATACAATTGTATTAAGTTTGAGCTTTTGAGAGACATTGTAAGAGGCTCTTTTTCACCCTGGTTTAAAGATTACTGATACAATCTGCTCCACTGTGTCTGTTTTTCACACTGATGCTGGTTTTGTCTCCAGGATGTACGACGTGGGCGGCCAGCGGACAGAGAGGAGGAAGTGGATCGGTTGCTTTGAGGATGTCAGGGCTGTGCTGTTCGTGGTGGCACTCAGTGGATATGACATGACCTTGGTGGAAGACCCCTCCATGGTGAGTGAGCGAGAGTCAGTTGGGTGATGGTCAGGTCGGAAGGAGGGCCGGTCCAGTTGACAGAGCATCCAGAACACCGTAAAAACCTAAACATACACTATATGGACAAAAGTATTGGGATACCTACAGGAGCTTTTATGACATCCCATTCTAAATCCATAGGCATTAATATTGAGTTGGTCCCCCCTTTGCAGCTAT